>JAODAL010039832.1:0-37578 GCA_025379985.1 Phyllomedusa bahiana
CCAGGAACCCCAATTTTTTCTTCAGGGCTAGTGTCTGGCGGGTTGAGGGAAAGGGAAGGGGTGGGACTTTTTGGGAGATGACACGGTTTCATAATATAATAAAGTATATATTAGGTCTCCTTTACATCAGATGTCCTTTTACATTATGCATATAAGTTTTGTTTAGCTTCCAGACTCTGGATCAAGTCTGGATTAACCCCTTCCTGATGGTCATAATAATATGGCTCTAAATTTTTTTCCTCCTCGCCTTCTGAAAGCCATAACTTTTTTATTTTTCCATTTACATAGACGTATGAGGGATTTTATTTTGTGGGACAAGATGTACTTTCTAATGACATTCACATTACCACAGAATATACTGGAAAACTGCAAACAAATTCTAAGTGGGGCAAAATGTGAAAAAAAAACTTACTTGTGCCATGTTTGCGGGTGTTTTGATTTTATGGTGTTCAATCTTCAGTAAAAATGATGTGTTTTCGGTATTCTACAAGTTGATACACATCCAGCAATACCAAACATGTATGGTTTTCGTTATGTTTTGGTACCGTAAAAAAAAATTCCAAACATTTTCTATTTTTCAAATTTGTGGGACCATTTTCTGCGACCAATAACTTTTTTGTATTAACATCTACAGACGTGAGTGAGGGTGCAGTTTTTGTGGGCTGAATTGTATTTTTTATTGCTACCTGTTTGGAATACATGTGACTTTTTTGATTAAATTCGTTAGGGTGCACAAAGATGGCGATCACAAGACTTCCAGCTACCACGTTCAGCGATCGCAACACGGCGATCTTGCCACTGATGTCCCGATTAAAGTGAGGAACAGTACGCGGCACCATTGATTTAGACACTGCGGCCATACGTCCGATGTTGGTAAAGGATTAAAGCCTCCAAAACACCCCCAGTTCATTTTCATTGATTCCTGTGTAAAACAGCGTTGTTGACACACAATGAGGTTTTTAATGCGCATTTTAGGTGCCTCGTAGGAAACGGTTTTGGGCGCTGAAATAGGAGTGTCAAATGTCAATTCTTGAAGTGTTTTTAGCACTGACAATCCCATAGGAATTAATGAAAAGCTTTAAAAGCTCGTCCAAAACCTCGTTGCGTTTGTAACTCGTTATGGTGTGTTTTTTGGCAGGTTTTTTGTCATAGCTATTAATTTGTATGGGTGTACAACAGTTTTCAACAGTGTTAAAAACCTCATCCAAAACCTCTTCTGATAAAGGGCGGGGTTTTAAAGGCGGGGTTTTGATGCTTTTTTTTGGATGCAAAAAAAATCAGCGTCCAAACAGCATCCAAAAAGCCATTTTAAACATACTTTAAAAAGCGTTTTGTCCCCCGGTGTCTACCAGGGGGGTTTATAGGCGCCCACTATACGCCCTGGCCAGCGCTTTATTCTAGCCCCCTGGCCTGGCCCCCTTTCCCCCTCCTTTCTCTCCCGGCCTCTGTAAAATTTGGGGGAAAAACCCCTATGAAAATTTAAAGCACTAAATTGGTTCAAATTGTTTTTAAACTTTTTTTGTGGGGGTACTTCGGGCAAATTACAGCAAAGTTAGGGCCCCCCGAAAAATGGCCAACAAATAAGCCCGTTTTAACTACCCTAACAGAAAATTGTCTTTGTTGCCCTAGCAACTGATCATTTTGGGAAACGGGCCCTTTGGAAAAATGAAACCCTGACTTTTTTGGGGTTTCCCTATGGGCAACCAAACATTTTTGGGCCTTTAAAACATTATTAACAAATGTGGCCCATAGTGTTCGCATTGACCCGCGAGTTAGTGCATTGTTCAGCTTCAAGCTATTTGCTTTCTAACGGCTGCTGATTTACTGCGACTTAGAAGCAAATAGCTTGAAGCTGAAGTCACTGAAAAGAATTTTTACTGATTAAAGGGGGTCAGTGAAATTTTTAGAAAGTACTCCCTTTTAGTTTGGGGTTTCCCTATGTAAACGCTATGTAAAAAAACCCCACCAAATAATGGGGGGAAAAAGGGGCCCTACATCTAATTTGGACTTACATTTTTGGGGGGGAGGGGGGGGCCCTGAAAAATTTTTAGGGTGCCCTGGTTTTCAAGGGGGGCGGGGGTCTGATCGGGGCGCTCTCTTAGGCTTGTCTAACTGCAGTGGACAAAAAAGCCTGAAAATAAATTTAAACAAAAACTTCAGAAACAAAATTTTTTCTGTCCCCCGCCTGTAAAAAGCAGTTTGAAAAAACGTCCGTTTTTTGTTGGTTTTTTTTTTTTTGGAGCGTTTTTTGAAGTGTTTTTTGGGGCGTCTATCTCTGTTTTTAATGTAAAGCACAAATTAAGGGCCCTTGGGTGTCAGCTCCACCCTAAAAGGTGGAGTTTAACCCTGTTTAAATAGTCACTTCCTTTAATCACTGTAGCCATTGTGAGCACATTGTCCTTTTTTGTGCTGCTGCTGGCGTTTCTACTGCTTTTTTTAAAATTTTTCACCAGATTTTTAGCACCAAAATCCCCAAAAACACACATTATCTTTGCATACACAAGATAACTTTTAATTGCGTCAAAATCTGTAAAAAAAGGATTTTAAGCAAATTTCCCCAAAAAAACCCATTTTTTCGCCCAAATTCCATAAAAAAAAAAATATTTTTAGTGTCCCGAAACGGATCATTTATTAGCGTCAAAAATTTTTAAGATTTGAACTAACCCCCAAACCCGCAAAAACGGTTCTGGGGAAAATCCGTAAAAAATGTATTTTTTTTGCGTCAAAAACTAGACACTTTATTAGCACCCAAAACTGTAAAGATAAAGGGTTTTTTTCGCCAAAAAACCAAAAAAAACATTTTGGGGCGAAGCAAAATTACGTTTGAGCGCCAAAATCATAAAAAAAATTAATTTTTTGTCAAAAAAAGTAAAAAACGTATTTTTGACCCAAAATCCATAAAAAAAAACGTATTTTTTGGCGTCAGAGGGAGATAGTAATGCCGCAAAATCTTAAAAAAAAATTATTTCGGTTTAAAAAAAGTAAAAAAAAAAGTTTTTTTGCGCCAAAATCCGTAAAAAAACATTTTTAGCGTCAGATGCGAGATAACTTTATTAGCGGAAAAATCATTAAAAAAAATTATTTATCCCCAAAAACGAAAAAAAAAAAAGGTTTCCGGCGCCAAAATCCGTAAAAAACGTTTTTTCATCATCAATGCAAGGAAACTTTTTTAGCACCAAAAATTTTTTAGAAAAGGATTTTACATCAAAATCGAAAAAAAAAAAACTGATTCTGACGCCAAAATCTGTAAATAACGTTTTTTTTTTGCGAAAAAAATATGAATTGCGAAAAAATTCGTTAGCGACCAAACATGACATTTGATACAAAGGTAAAAAAAAGGACACTCAGACCTTGTATGCAGATTTGTAAAGAATAACCTTTTTTTTAAAAACCCACATAGTGGGAGTTGGCCCCCCTGGGAGGGTTTTCATTAAAAAAACGCGGCAAAAAACCCCGCAAAAACCCCGCCAAAGACGTCCGCGCTTTAATAGCTCCGTAGAAAATTTTCTGCCCTGCTCTGGCGTTTTTTAGAGCATGTTGCAAAATCACCAGTGAAAAAAACGAGCAAAAAAAAAGCTCGTGAAACACAGGACGTTTTTACAATAAAATTTCTATGGAATGATTACGTCGTTTTCCCCAGCGTTTTTAGAAAACGAAAAATCTGAAAAAACATTTTTTCCAGTGTAACATAGCCTTAGGGTTTGTGCACACTATGTATGCTTAGTTTGGGCGTATTCTACACCCCAAATAAGCTTCAAACAATATTCTAACCACCTCTCGTTGACTACAATGTAAAATGTGTGCTGTCATTCATACGATATATTTACTATTTTGCCATAGGCAAACTTAAACTCTATCAGTTCTCATCTATTAAACACTAAAACGTAACTTTTTAATATTCAACTCTTAAACCCCAACCACTATTTAAAAACCCGATCTCTATCCTCTCATTTTAACCCTTTTTTTCTTTTGAAAGAGGGAATAACTCCCTTTCTACATCAATCTGGTGGGCACCACCTTTAAAGGAGACCTTATTTTCTAAGCAAAAATACTACTTTAGTAAGGGGTGAAGCCAATCTTGGGCAGTCGTCCCAATCTCATAGACACAGAACACATAAGGCCCCCCTTTTGGGAACCCCCGCAGCAGGTGACACTTGTAGACAAGGGGGGGACCACAATTTAAAAAAATCTTTCCTGAAACCCCGCCGACATTTTCGCCAGCTAACCTGGGGTTATCAAGGCTTAAGGTCCCACCCAAACCTTTAAAAGCCCGGTAACTGGTTTTAAATTTTTGATCTCTCACCCTGTCTACAAATGTACCCGCGCAGACGGTTCAAGAAACCGCCCGGGGCCCTTTTGCGTTGAAAAATAGGCGCTGTAAGCGCTTTCTTTAAAAAATTAACAAAGGGGAATTGCGTCCCCCAACCCGTGCATGCGCAATACACCAAAGTAACATGCCTTTTCTCCGGTCTGCAATCAGAATATGGGGAGGATTTGCTCTGGGTTTTCTACAGAGGGCAATCCTTAATTGGGCGGTGCTCAGCTGTGTGGCTAGAAGGCAGGAATACAGACAAAATTCCACCACAATTGTGCTCAGCTCTGACTGCTGGGGTGCAGGAAAAGAGACCACAGAATAGGATGCATCTGTGTATTCTATCTGTACCACTAGAAAAATCCACCGTTACTGACTGCTACTAAAATCGGAATAAAACAAGGAGGATGATAGTGTATATCCAGCGAGAGGGAAGGAGGATACACAATGAACTGAGCATCCATCAGAGACCTGAGCCATTGTCCAAGGGTGAAGGGGAGCAGCACTCTCCTACTACAGGGCCAAAATGCCACAACTCATTGCAACGGCAGAGAGGAAAGCCAGAATGTGTCAATATTAGGACAGATTTTTAAACTGCTTGTCTAGTGGTTAAATACTCTTGGGGGACAACAAGTAGAATGTAAAAATAATGGTAAAAAAAAAAAGTTTTAGAAGTATAAAAAATAATAGAAAATATTAAAAGTTCAAAACACCTGCTATTGCCATTTTATAAATAAATACACATAATTGATATTGCTGAATTTGTAAGTCTGATCTATTTTTCATTTACCCTGTAATCTAAACACTGAAGAAGAAATTCCAAATGCTAAAACTGTGTTTTTTTTTTGTCATTTTACGTCCCAAAACAGTTGGACTAAAAAGTGGTCAAAAAGTTGCATGTATGCCAAAATTCTACCAATAAAAACTACACTTCAACCCGCCATCAGGTCCATTGGTAGAAAATTAGAAAAGTTTTTGGTCCCAGAAAATGGCGCTACAACGCAAAGTTTAAAAAAATGTTTTTATTTTTGAAAAATGACTAAAGCATAACGAAAACCTACATGTTTGGTATCACCAGAATTTGTATCTATCTGCAGAATACAGATAGCACATTAGTAAGAAGTACACCTTGTAAAAAAAAAAAAAAAGTTCTAGCTCCTTGAAGGTCAGGAGGAAAAAAAACGAAGAGCTAAAAAATTATGACTGGCTGCCAGAAAGGGGTTAAATAGGTTGTGTCACTACAGAGATTCGCTTTCACATGTAGCAAACAGTAAATGAAGATTTTTCAAAACATTGCTAAGTTTATTTTTCTTTGTTGGTGATAAAAGTGATTTTCTCAACTCAGAGTGCACTCAGGTTTCTGTAGGTTACCGACCTGCTCTCCGCTGCTGTTTGTCTTATCTGATAGCAGGGATGACCTCATCACACAGCTTAAGGGTTTGTCCCCGCGGAAAGGCTTATTGGTTGATTTTACAGATGGTTTGCGGTTTTAGAAACCACCTGGAAACCGACAAGCAGCGATCCCCATGGACTTTCACACCGCCGGCGTTCCGAAAAACTTAGAACATGTTCATTCTTCTGCCCGGTTTTTGGGCAGAACATGAACATGTGAATGTGAATGGCTTGAATCCGCACACCGTGAACCAAAGCCATCCCCTATATGCCAAAAAAACAAAATACCGGTCGGAAAATACTTCTGGTATTTTATCAGTGCCGTGAGAGCGCACTCTGACTGCTATCTGATCTAACAAACAAAGGAGACTAATTAATTTTGTTTATTTTAGCTCTTAAAAGGGTTGTCTCATCTCAAAGTTTCATAGGATGCATGAATGAAATAATGCTGCTTTGCTCTGTCGCTTCCTGGTCAAGCTGTCTGTAATTAGCATATGATCTCCATGTACTCTGCTATTAGGTAAATCTCATGCTGTCATGACCAGAGAAGCTTCTGAGTTTAAGTAAACAGTAGTAATTACTGTCTTTTGTCTGAAAGGTCAGATAACATATAATCTCTCACTGTACACAGTTCTGTGCTGCGTGACCTGTGTTATGATGTCACTCCCTGCTATCAGATAGAACAAACAGCAGGGGGGAAGAAGTAGACAGGTCGGTCACTTAGGGCAGAGGTTCCCAACCCTAGTCCTCAAGGCACACCAACAGGTCATGTTTTCTGGCTTTCCTTAGCATTGCACATGTTAAGTCATTATGTCAGTGCATTCTCAAGTGATTTCATTATTGTCATGCATTCTGTGGGAATCCAAAAACAGACCTGTTGGTTCCCTTGAGACTGGATTTTGGGGAACACTGCTTGGGAACCCAAGAGACACAGGTATAAAATCACTTGTAGCTCCTTAACATAAAAAATGAACAACGCAATATACTTGGAAACCCTCTTTATTTAGTGATCCCAACATGATAAAAGTTAATGTTTGTAGCGAGACAACCCCTTTAAGCTTCTCTGGACTTTAGATAAACATCTCCTGCTCTCATGTGAGAGTAATTAGCAGACCTTTGAATACAGAGCTGATACTCTAATCACTGCCTGACCAGAAAGACCAGGATGCTGAATGAAAGCAGTTTGGGGCTCTGTACACAGCGAGGTGAGACAACCTATTTGAAGCTCAGGAGACTGCTCTACAATGAGGCACACCGTAATGTGTTCATATTCTATATAAAAGTATCTCGGAGGCTCAGAGCAGCCAATCAGAATGAAGCTTTCCCGCGCCGCGTTCCTCTGCTGCATTCTGATTGGTGCACTTCTTCGCGTGGTTCTGAAGGGAAACTAAGGTTTTCACACAGAGGTCTCGGCTCTCAGGTAACAAAGCTCCGCGCATGCGCAATACGAACAGGAAGCTGCTTTCCCTGGCAGCCTGTCAGATGGGAGGTGGGACGTGTGCGCCGCAGCTCAGTTCCGTATTGGCAGCCAGTCCCCTCCGTGCAAGCAGGTGAGCGGGGAGGAGGCTGCGGTGACAGGGGGTGGAGGCAGCATGGTGACTGGGGCAGCGCCCTCCTACCCACCAGTGTAGGAACCGCCTGCAGAAACACAGGAGGAAGTGACAGTGTGCCCGAAACTGATAAACACGTCCATCTGTGGCCACTGGGGAGGTACAGAAGACCCTGCGGTGCTGGGCATGGAAGGCTTGTGATCTGACAGTGGATTACCTGTGTCTTGGCACTAACATTGGATTACCAGGGAACTAGATCACTGCTACTCCTGGCAATGGCACATCACCACGACCTGCTGTGTGGATCAGGGGTATGACAGGTCCTACCGGACCCCCCAGGAGACACTGCCGCTAGAGTGACTATGAGACGTCTACAGAAGACCCTCAGTACTAATCTAGTCTGGAGCTGACAATCTGTCACAGAACGAGACCTCTTCTAGGACAACTCAAGCCCCTGGATTATAAGATTACATGAAGTGAGGCCACTGTATACACTACTGTACTGCCAGCCTCATACCCTGCTGTGTACTCGCTGCCACCATGGACGCCTCCACCCTGGAGCTGGACGCCCTGAAGTTTGCAAAGTTAGCGGTGGTCAATGATCAAATAGGAAAATACAAGGAGGCGGTCTTCTATTACAAGGTATGGATGTACCTGCGCCACCGCTCTATAGATAGACTGCATCAAAGTAGAGATTCACTACTGGTGTGTAAGGTACAGGTCAGCGCAGAACACGTACAAGGACTTTATAGAGAGGGGCCTTAGACATTGATGAGCAGCCTGGACTCTTCTAAGGCAGGTTTAGGATACAGCTCCAGAAGTGACGAGCTGTCACTTTAGGTTCTGCCCCTTCAATAGAGCTCCTAGTAGAAGAATATATGTCCTTGACTACTGATATCTCCCCCTCCAACATCAGACCACCACTGATTACTCCATGACCCCCTCCATCATCAGACCACCACTGATTACTCCACGACCCCCCCCATCATCAGGCCACCACTGATTACTCCACCCCCCTCCATCATCAGACCACCACTGATTACTCCATGACCCCCCTCCATCATCAGACCACCACTGATTACTCCATGACCCCCCTCCATCATCAGACCACCACTGATTACTCCATGACCCCTCCACCCTCAGACCACCACTGATTACTCCATGACCCCTCCCCCATCATCAGACCACCACTGATTACTGCACGACCCCTCCATCATCAGACCACCACTGATTACTCAATGACCCCCCTCCATCATCCGACCACCACTGATTACTGCACGACCCACCACCCCGCCATCATCAGACCACCACTGATTACTCCATGACCCCCCTCCATCATCAGACCACCACTGATTACTCCATGACCCCCCTCCATCATCAGACCACCACTGATTACTGCACAACCCCTCCATCATCAGACCACCACTGATTACTCCATGACCCCTCCATCATCAGACCACCACTGATTACCCATGACCCCCCTCCATCCTCAGACCACCACTGATTACTCCATGACCCCCCTCCATCATCAGACCACCACTGATTACTCCATGACCCCCCCCATCATCAGACCACCACTGATTACTCCATGACCCCCCTCCATCATCAGACCACCACTGATTACTGCACCTCCCACCCCCCCTCCATCATCAGACCACCACTGATTACTGAACGACCCACCACCCCTCCATCATCAGACCACCACTGATTACTGCCTGACCCCCCCCCCCCCACCCATCATCAGACCACCAATGATTACTGCCTGACCCCTCCCCCCATCATCAGACCACCAATGATTACTGCCTGACCCCCCCATCATCAGACCACCAATGATTACTGCACGACCCACCACCCCTCCATCATCAGACCACCACTGATTACTGCACAACCCCCCCATCATCAGACCACCATTGATTACTGCACAACCCCCCCATCATCAGGCCACCACTGATTACTGCACACCCCCTCCATCATCAGACCACCACTGCTTACTGCACAACCCCCCCCCCTCATCAGACCACGATTTATTCCTGCACAAACCCCCATCATCAGACCACCACTGTTTACTGCACACCCCCTCCATCATCAGAACACCACTGCTTACTGCACAACCCCCCCATCAGACCACCACTGATTACTGCACAACCCCCCCCATCATCAGACCTCCACTGCTTACTGCACAACCCCCCCCATCAGACCACCACTGATTACTGCACAACCCCCCCATCATCAGACCACCACTGATTACTGCACAACCCCCCCATCATCAGACCACCACTGATTACTGCACGACCCCTCCATCATCAGACCACCACTGATTACTGCACAACCCCCCTCCATCATCAGACCACCACTGATTACTGCACGACCCACCACCCCTCTCATCAGACCACCACTGATTACTGCACAACGCCCCCATCATCAGACCACCACTGATTACTGCACAACCCACCACCCCTCCATCATCAGACCACCACTGATTACTGCCTGACCCCCCCCCATCATCAGACCACCAATGATTACTGCCTGACCCCCCCCATCATCAGACCACCACTGATTACTGCCTGACCCCCCCCCTCATCATACCACCAATGTTTACTTCCGCAACCCACCACTCTCCATCAAGACCACCACAGATTACTGCACCACCCACCACCCCTCCATCATCAGACCACCACTGATTACTGCACAACCCACCACCCCCATCATCAGACCACCAATGATTACTGCGCAACCAACCCCCGTCCATCATCAGACCACCACTGATTACTGCACGACCCACCACCCCTCCATCATCAGACCACCACTGCTTACTGCACGACCCACCACCCCCATCATCAGACCACCACTGATTACTGCACAACCACCTCCTCCATCATCAGACCACCAATGATTACGCTGACCCACCCCCCCCATCATCAGACCACCACTGATTGCTGCACAACCCAACCCCACCCCCCATCATCAGACCACCATGATTCTGCCTGACCCCCCCCCCATCATCAGACCACCAATGATTACTGCCTGACCCCCCCCATCATCAGACCACCAATGATTACTGCCTGACCCCTCCCCCATCATCAGACCACCAATGATTACTGCCTGACCCCTCCCCCCATCATCAGACCACCAATGATTACTGCACAACCCCCCCCATCATCAGACCACCATTGATTACTGCACTCCCCCCACATCATCAGACCACCACTGATTACTGCACACCCCCCCCCCCCATCATCAGACCACCACTGATTACTGCACACCCCCTCCATCATCAGACCACCACTGCTTACTGCACAACCCCCCCCCATCCCCGACCACCACTGATTACTGCACACAACCCCCCCCCATCATCAGACACCCACTGATTACTGCACACCACCCCCCCCATCTCAGACCACCACTGATTACTGGGAACAAACCCACCACCCCCACCCTCATCAACCACCACTGTTTCTGCACAAACCCACCAACCCCTCCATCATCAGACCACCACTGATTACTGCACAACCCCCTCCATCATCAGACCACCACTGATTACTGCCACGCCCCCCCTCCATCATCAGACCACCACTGATTACTGCACAACCCACCACCCCCTCCAACATCAGACCACCACTGATTACTGCACAACCCACCCTCCACCAGACCAAACCAAATGATACTGCACAACCCACACCCCCCATCATCAGACCACCACTGATTACTGCACAACCCACCACCCCTCCATCATCAGACCACCACTGATTACTGCACAACCCACCACCCCTCCATCATCAGACCACCACTGATTACTGCACGACCCACCACCCCTCCATCATCAGACCACCACTGATTACTGCCTGACCCCCCCATCATCAGACCACCAATGGAAATTTCGCCTACCCACCTCAATCATCAGACCACCAATGATTACTGCACGACCCACCACCCCTCCATCATCAGACCACCACTGATTACTGCACAACCCACCACCCCTCCATCATCAGACCACCACTGATTACTGCACAACCCACCACCCCTCCATCATCAGACCACCACTGATTACTGCACAACCCACCACCCCTCCATCATCAGACCCCCAATGATTACTGCCTGACCCCCCCTCACAGACCCCTTCCACCCCCCATCATCAACCACCAATGATTTACTGCCGACCCCCCCCAATCATCAGACCACCAATGATTACTGCCTGACCCCCCCATCATCAGACCCCCCACTGATTCTGCACAACCACCACCCCTCCATCATCAGACACCACTGTTACTGCCGACCCCCCCCCATCATCAGACCACCAATGATTACTGCCTGACCCCCCCCCCCTCATCATCAGACCACCACTGATTACTGCACACCCCCTCCATCATCAGACCACCACTGATTACTGCACAACCCACCACCCCTCCATCATCAGACCACCACTGCTTACTGCACGACCCACCACCCCTCCATCATCAGACCACCACTGCTTACTGCACGACCCACCACCCCCATCATCAGACCACCAATGATTACTGCGCAACCAACCATCTCTCCATCATCAGACCACCACTGATTACTGCACGACCCACCACCCCTCCATCATCAGACCACCACTGATTACTGCACGACCCACCTACCTTCCATCATCAGACCACTACTGGTTACTGCACGACCCACCACCCCTCCCTCAGACCACCACTGTTTCTGCAACGACCCACCACCCCCCCATCATCAACCACCAATGATTACTGCACGACCCACCCTCAATCATCAGACCACCTATGATTACTGAACGACCCACCACCCCCCCATCATCAGACCACTACTGGTTACTGCACGACCCACCTACCTTCCGTCATCAGACCACCACTGATTACTGCACGACCCACCACCCCCCCATCATCAGACCACCAATGATTACTGCACGACCCACCCTCAATCATCAGACCACAACTGATTACTGCACGACCCACCACCCCCCCATCCTCAGACCACCACTGATTACTGCACAACCACCCCCCCATCATCAGACCCATCAGACCACCACTGATTACTGCACGACCACCCCCCCCATCATCAGACCACCACTGATTACTGCCTGACCCCCCCATCATCAGACCACCACTGATTACTGCATGACCCACCACCCCTCCATCATCAGACCACCAATGATTACTGCCTGACCCCCACCCATCATCAGACCACCAATGATTACTGCACAACCCACCACCCCTCCATCATCAGACCACCACTGATTACTGCACGACCCCCCCCCCCATCTCATCAGACCACCACTGATTACTGCTACCCCCCCCCCCATCATCAGACCACCACTGATTACTGCACAACGCCCCCATCATCAGACCACCACTGATTACTGCACAACGCCCCCATCATCAGACCACCACTGATTACTGCACAACCCACCACCCCTCCATCATCAGACCACCACTGATTACTGCACAACCCACCACCCCTCCATCATCAGACCACCACTGATTACTGCACAACCCCCCCATCAGACCACCACTGATTACTGCACAACCCCCCCATCATCAGACCACCACTGATTACTGCACAACCCACCACCTCTCCATCATCAGACAACCACTGATAACTGCACAACGATCATATTGAACGTGTGGGACGACGACGCGTAACCCATAGCCCTCTGAGAGCTATCGATTAATAATAATAATAATCTTTATTTATATAGCGCCAACATATTTCGCAGCACTTTACAATGTAGAGGGTATAATTACAGACAAAAGACAGACATTACACAGTGAAAGCTACTTACAGGTGAGACACAAGGTGTGAGGCCCTGCTTGCAAGAGCTTACAATCTAAGAGGGTGCCTTTGGGGGGGAACAAAGGGGATAAGTTTCTAAATTTACAATGGTCCACCATGCTTATAAATATGGGGAGGTTTACATAAAAAAAATTGGGTGAACCTGCCACCATGACTGTACATCTAAATACAGAAAATTGCCTGTGAGTGCCTAGTGTAGGGAGTGACAGATTGTGTGAAAAGGTGGGGTTAACAATTAGGGGTTTTGGTAGGCCTGCCTGAGATGATGTGTTTTCAGGACACTCTTAATACTTTAATAGCATTGCGCCTTTTGACGCGTATAACGCGCAATACGCGGTTGAAATGCGCGCCAAAGTAAGCCGTGTGAACATACCCTGACACACAATCACTTGTACACGCTGTAGCAGCAGAGATGCAAAAATCAAACCCATATAAACAACACTGCAGCAATCGGCAGACACACAAACATTAGATTCATGACCTATAATAAACTGCATTGCTGCTTTAAAATACATTAATATAAGTTGTTGTTCCTGCAGCACATTTTGATCAAATTCCTGCAAGCCCACCTACCACGTAATGGTAACCTTTTTACCAGTTGTTAGCCCAACGTGCATGATTAGCCGTCCTCTCCATTCACCTCTGTGCTAGGTCCCGAATATACCGAGCCAAAAACATACATATTTGGGAAATCCAAAAGAAAGAATGGGGGAGATGGGGCCAACCCCCGCCCCCTCTTTACCCGGCGAATCACAGCTACTGCCAGGGACCATGTGGGGTTTGAAAACCCCCTTTTTCCTGTATCCGACAAAATGGGAATCTCAACACTCCTATATGGAGGGCCCGTCCAAATGGGTCTGGAAAGGGCCCCCAAAACACTGCAGGATTCATAAAAGAGCTTCCACCTACCATGTGCCATTTAGACTACTGGTGGCATCTTATGTGGCAGAGGGGCGTTTGGTCTCGCAGCTCCGGGCCTGTAGGAATTTTACCCTGCACCCCCTATAACAAACCTCGTAAGAGGGTGATTTTCATGATAGTGCGGGGAAGGCCGGAAAATTACATTCTTTGAGTTTTTCTTTTTGCCACTATCAAAAAACAAAAGGGCCATTACATTTCCATTGCCCTCGTTTAAAAGGAATTGCTTCTTAACAAGCACAAAAACGAACTTCATCAACTTCTTAAAGGGTGAAAGGGAACCAGTGATGTTGTGGTAATCCAATGAATTTACCAGGACACACAATTCTCGCTAGCTATAGGAATCGTGCACTATATGGGCTTCTTAAAGAAACCAATTAGGCGTATGGTTCTTCAGCAGTGATTCCTAGCTGAGCCTCTTAGAGGGACAGTGGTAATGGAAGGACATTGGTAATGCAACAGCAAGACACAAGGCTACAGAGCTGTAAAGGGTTAAAGTTTGTCAGTGAGAAACATAAACCCACCCCTTACCCCTAATAAACACAGCGGGAGTGATATCCCCATCCCGCCGCTGCCCGAGCAAGAGAGCGGTTTTGGAAAAAAGGAGCCTAAACTGTCTTAACTCAAAAGGAAAAAAAAAAGAAAAATTGACAGGGAAGCTTGCAAGTTAAAAAATTTTAACAAAATACCGTTCATCTTTTAAAAAATTTTTTGGACCTTTTTGTTTTATTTTGCCCCTTTAAAATAATCCATATTGTACGGCCTCCCCCGGGGAAATACCCAGGGACAGCGCTCCTCAGTCTTGCCACAAGCTCAGACATCACCTCTCCTCTCAGTACTACTGCCAGTCTATTCCTTCTTAGAAATCACACCCAAAAACCACGCTGAAGGGGGAGTGTTCAACCCCAGGTGCGGTCATTCTCCTCCTGTCCTCTGTACTCCTAAGTAATTAGCTAAACAGTGAAAATAAATAAGAAGAAAACCTCAAATTGGTAGTAAACTAAGGGTATGTTCACACAGCCTATTTTGGGCGCATTTCGCCGTGTATTTCGACACATATTGCGCGTTATACACGGCAAAATGCGCGCTGCAATTACGATAATCCATAGCCTTTAAAGCTAGGGTTTTGGCTTCATCGCCCCGCGTACAAACGACGATTTTAAAGCGCGGGGGAGAAAAGACATTTCAATTGTTCAAACCGTGGTACGCGCCACAAACAATGCATGTCAATGGGGCCGCTCTCCCCTCCCCCCGTGTTTTGGAAATACACGCTGATCAGCACCCGCTTCCAAAGTACCTGGCGTATTGCAGCGCATATTATACGTACTCCGATATACCGTGTGAACATAGCCTAAGACAAAAAAAATAAAAAATATAACTCGGCAGCATAAATTGATAATCCTGATAGAGAATTATATGTATAGTGCATGCCAACTATGACCTGGATCATGGTCCATATTGAAGCCAAAAAATTGAAAGTAGGCAGCACTTCAAAAAAAAGAGAAAATTTATTTAGCTGCTGCCGTTGGGTAAATAAATTTTCTCTTTTTTTGAAGTGCTGCCTACTTTCAATTTTTAAGACAAAAAAACACACATTTGGTTCCTGTAGGGAAAGGCAGAAGTGCTAACCACTCAGCTACATTGTAGCTGCTCACAGCTCTTAGTCAAACAAGTCTGTTTAAGTAGAGTGAGCACACTGGGGAAAAGCATGGTGATGTCGAACCTGCTGGTTCACATGATATGTAGTTCAAACAAATCATACACGGCCCCATTTGAGCACACTGAAAGCTGAAGCAGGAAAAATCAGGAATGAAATGCCTTTGTGGCAAAACCCCTTTAATTACCTTTTCCTACATGTGTGGTGAGAATAGCGCTTTAAGTATTGCAGCATGTGATGGATATGCTGCTGTGTAAAGCTGGAGGCGTCCAGATGTAAAATATAGGCCACCTTTACGGACATAAAACAGGAGCACTTCCTGGTGTGGGCAGGAATCTGCCTTGTAACATAGCCTTGGGTCTAATTCATTGCTTAACTAAGGTCTAGAAGTGAGCACAAGTTGGAAAATGGAATATTTTTTGTGCATAGTCATTTTGTCTGTTACCTTCCCTATTTCTTATACTGATAATTATATGATTTCTATTGTATTTTTGGCACTTTATATTATTCAATGTACTATTCTTTTTTTGAAATTGAAAAGTGACTGTTTTTACAGAGAACAGCCGAGCACCTGTATAATGTATAAGCTCATAGTAGGTCACGGACATCATAGCAACCTATGCTCTATTCATATTTAAAGAGAATCTGTCACATGCTGCATTAACCGTGCATCACCCACCGACGTGACTTGGGGGCCCCTATGACAGCACAGATGTGAGGCTGGTGTGACACCTTGCGTTGTCGGTTGTGTCTCCAAGCAGTTTTCTTTTTTCCTCCAAAAATTGCAGCAGCCAGATGTTAGTGGAGGTCTGTTGGCAAATTTACAATTTTTACGTGCTCCTCTTCCCCCCCCCCCGCCGCCCCCCATTTTGGGTGGGTGTTTTTTGCTCCATTGCAGGTATTTATAAAATGCAGCATATTGTAGTTGTAGCATTTTCTTGTCAATTTGTGGCATTTTTTTTTCTTATATCCTCCTGTTGTTTGTTTTTCTGAACCAAAAAACTTGCGTATTTTTGATGCGTTTCTAGAACTTTGTTTTTCACATTGCAAATCAAGTGATGGGTCAAGTGTTTTGTAGTAAGAAATAAGCCCCAAAACACGTGTACATGCATTAAAAGTTAGAAAGAAATTAGTATTTTTTGAAGTGGTTTAAATTTCATGCAAAATATGCTTGTTTTTTGTTGTTTTTTTATGACAAAAATGTCTCCATTCCTTTATGTAAGAGCCATACAGAGGTACAACAAAGGCTTTTATCACCACAATGATTAGCTTTAAACATGTAGGTGAAGGTAAATAAAGGCTATTCCCAAATACATTGCTGTTCTGATTTTGCTTGGTTTCAGAGATAAAGGAGATCTTATCTCCTGCTTATTTACACAAGCTCCCCTAGGTTACCGACCATCTATCTCCGCTATCTCTGTCTGCTCTTAATGCTCACTCCCACATGCATTTTCAGTAAAATAGGAGCTCGTTTAGAGCTCTGTAGCCTTCTACCTTGGGCTTCTCCTACACGGCAGAGGGCAAAATACGAATTAAAATCCGGCCAGTATTTTATACCCGGTTTTCGTCTCCAGTCCTGCTTTTCTGTCGCTGCTTGTTTTCGTGGTTTTCGGATTTCCGGCACCCTATTCAGTTGAACAGTACAATAGTCCTACGTTTTCCGGTGGATTATAGAGCATCATCCGAGTTTTTTTTTTCAATTTGACCTAAAAAAATCCGACTGTAAACCAGTCCTTGTAGACATAGCTTTGGTGTTTAAACCCTTCTGTTAGCAATGTCCCTCTAAGGGCTTGTTCACACGGCGTTTTGGATCCTTTTTTCGGATCCGTTTTGAGGAGGAAAACTGCATCCGTAAAGCGATCCGAAAAACGCAAGAGGTGATACTTTATGTGGATCCTTATTGCATGCTTTTCAATTGCGTTTAACGGATCCGCTTTACGGATACGTTTTCAGAGAGAGTCTCCTCTCTGCGCCCGACACTCCAAATTCCCTCTTCTTTCCCCGCACCCGACTTTCCCCCAAAAAGCCCGGGACAGGGTGGGCCCGGGCCGGGAGCAAAAATTAATCGATTCCAGCCCGGCCCCGGACAAATCCAGGCCCCCCCCGGGGGGCGCTGGGAGCAAATTTGCCCGGGTTTCCCCCGAGCCCCGGGGCCCCGGGACAACCCCCTGGGCTCAGGGGGGGCGCAGGGGAGCAAAATTTGCCCACCCGCTCCCAGCCCGGGCCGGGGGCACCTCCTGCGCTCTGGGGGGGGGCCGCCGGCCCGCAAAAAAACCCACTCAAAAATTTCCCAGCCCCCAGCTCTTCTCTCCCCGATACACCCGCCACCCCGACCCCTTCCCCTCCCCCCAGCCCAGCCGGCCCCGCACCTTTTCCTTTCCCCGGGAGCACAGCCGAGCCCCCACCCCTTCTCCCCCCCGCAGCACAGCCGACCCCGCACCTTTTTTCTCCTTACCCCCAGCACAACCGAGGGCCCCCACCCCTTCCCCTCCCCGCAGCCACAGCCCGACCCCCCCCCAGCACAGGGGCCCCACCCCTCTTGGGACTTCAACCCCCCCACCCCTTCCTCCCCGCGCACAAACCAGCCCCCCACCCCTTTTTCCCCCCCGCAGCAAGCCGGCCCCGCACCCCCACCCCCCCCAAGCCGAAGGGCCCCGCACCCCCCCCCGCAGCACCCGGGGCCCCCACCCCCCCCCCCAGCCCCCAAAACCCAGCCCCGCACCTCTTCCCCTCCCCGCAGGGAAAAGCCGAGCCCCGCACCCTTCTCCCCGCAGCACAGCCGAGCCCCGCACCTCTTCTCTCCCGCAGCACCTCCTCTCCATCCATCGCCCGCGGCCGCCGCTCACTTGCGATCCCCAGTCCGGCCGCCCATTGCGCTTTTTGCATCCACTTTCAGGATGCAAAGCGCAGGTGATACATACCCGATGTGTGGAGCGCTTTTGGACAGGTGCCAAAAGCGGACTCCATTATCTCCTATGGCTTTCCTTCTTGCGTAAAACGCAATAAGAATTGACATGTCAATTCTTAAAGCGGATGCGAAAAGCGCAGTGGAAGAGCTCTCAAAAAGCGCATCGCCGATCTCCCGTGGGAACAGCGATGCGCTTTTGCCTTTGAAACTCAATGTTAATCACACTGACAATTGTTAGATCCGTTTTGCGGATCCGTAAAACGGATCACAAAAACGTCGTGTGAACAAGCCCTAACAGTAATAACAGAGCTGATATGCCAGTCACATAACAGGTTCTGTAAATCAGCATGGTGAGAACACCCCTTTAGCTCCTTACTGATATTGAATGTATGAGTACGTCCTGATGCCGGTAAGGGGCTTTGTTGCGGGATCGCGCTGCGATCCTGCTTCCTAGTCGTCAGATGTTAGCTGCTAATTGCAGCTAACACTCAGAGGTTACAGCGCGGAAAGGCCGGCGCTGTCCCGCTCCGTGTAACCCCTTAAAAATCAGTGAGGAATGGTGCCGTGCACCGTTCCTCAATGCAATCGGGACACCCATGGGGTCCAGATCGTTTAACATGAAGGCTTCCATCGCCGCCATGTTTTAGATTTTGCTACTTCCGACGCCAGGGAGGAAGTAGTAAAACCACCATCTTTGTACACCCTAATGCATTGTAATACAGTGCATTATGCTGGAAAAATGATTGCGCCCCCTAATGGTGACGTACCCTAGGGGGACGCAAAGTAAAAAAAAAAAAAATTAAAAGTTCAAATCACCCACTAATGCCATTTTACAAATAAAATAATAAACAAATTATACAGATTTGGTATCGTTGCATCCCCAAAAAGTTCGATCTATTAAAACATGACATCATTTATCCCTTACGCTGAACACTGGAGAAGAAAAAAATTCCAAATGCCAAAATTGCGGTCTTTTTAGTCGTTTCACGTCCTCTAAAAATTAGATTAAATTTAATAAAAAAAAAAAATTTTTTAAAATTTCAAAAAAAAAGAAATTTGAGGGTTTTTTTTTAAAAAAAAAAAACCCCCGGGGGGAACGGAAAAAGTTGGGCCCGGGGCCCCCAAACCGGAAAAAAAAAATTTTTGTAAAAAAAAAAAAAAAGGGGGGCCCCCCGGGGCCCCGGGAAAAAATTTTCCCCTTTTAAAAAAAAGGGGGTTTTTTTATGGGGGGGGGCCCCCTTTTTTTGGGGGGGGGTTTTTTTTCCCCCTTTTTTTTTTTGGGGAAAACCGGGTTTGGGGGGCCCCCCCCCCCCCCAAAAAAAAAAAAAGAAAAAGGGGGGGGGCTTTTGGGGGGGGGCCTTTTTTTTTTAAAAAAGGGGTTTTCTTTTTTTTTTGGAAATTTTAATTTTCCCCCCAAAAAAAAATTTAAACCCCTTTTTCCCCAAAATTTTTTAAAAGGGAAAAAAAAAAGGGGTTTGGGGGCCCCAAGGGGCCCCCCCAAAAAAAAAAAAAAAATTAAAAAAAAAAAATTTTTTCCAAAAAATTTTTCCCCCTTTTCCCGGGGCCCCCCCCTTTTTTCCCCCAAAAACCCTTCCGGGGGGGGTTTTTTTTGGGAGGGGGGGGAAATTTTTCCCCCAAAAAAAATTTTTTTTTTAAAAAAAAAAAATTTTTTCCCCCCTTAAAATTTTTCCCAAAAAAACCGCCCCCCCTTTTTTTTTTAAAAAAAAAAAAAAAAACATTTTTTTAAAAAATTTTTTTAAAAAAAAAAAAAAAAATTTTTTTTTAAAAAAAAAATTTTTTTTTGGGGGGAAAAAAAAAGGGGGAAAAAAATTTTTTTAAAAAAAAAAAAAAACCATTTTTTAAAGGGAAAAACCCCAAAAAAAAAAAAAAAAAATTTTAAAACGGTTTTTTTTTTGCCCCCCCCTTTTTTAAAAATTTTAAAAAAAACCCCAAAAAGGAAAATTTTAAAACCCCTTAAAAATTTTTTTAAAAAAAAAAAAGGAAAAAAAAAAACGGTTTCCTTTGGGCCCCCCGGGGGGAAAAAATTTTTAAAAAAACCCCCCTTTTTTTTTTAACCTTTTTTTTAATTTTTTTTTTTTGGGGGTTTTTCCCCCCCTTTTTCCTTTTAAAAAATTAAATTTTTTAAAAAGGGGGCCCCCGGGGGGTTTGGGGAAAAAAGGGGGGGGGGGTTTTTTTTCCAAATTTTAAAATGGTTCCCAAAAAAAGGGGGGGTTTTTTTTGGGGAAAAACAACAGGGGGGGAAAAAATGGAGGGGGGGGGGGGAAAAAAAGGGGGGAAAAAAAAAACCAAAAGGGGGGGGGAAAAGGGGGCCCCCCCCCGGGGCCCACCGGGGGGGGGGGGGGAAAATTTTTTTTAAAAAAAATTTTGGGAAAAAAAAGGGGAAAAAAAAAGGGGGTTTAAATTTTTTGGGAAAAATTTTAAAAAGGGGGGGGGTTTTTTTGGGGGGGGGGTTTTTTTTGGGGGGGGTTTTTTGGGAAAAAATTTTTTGGGGGAAAGGGCAAATAATTTCCCGGGGGGGAAAAAAAAGGGGGGGGGGAAAAAAGGGGGTTTTTGGGTTTTTTTAAAGGGGGTTTTTTGGGGGGTTTTAACCCCCCGGGAAGGGGGGGGCCCCCCAGAAAAACCCCCGGGGGGGGGAAAAAAAGTCAAAATTGGGCCCCAAAAAAAAAAAGGGGAAAAAATTAAAAAAATTTAAAAAAGGCCCTTTTTAAAAAAAATTTTTTAAAAAAAACCCCCCCGCCCGGCCCCGGGGCCCCAGCCCCCCCCGAATTTGGGGCCCCCCCCCGGGGGGGGGCCCCCGGGAAACCCCTTTTTTTGGGGGGGGGAACCCCCCGGGGGGGGGCCCCCCCGGGGGGGGGGCCCCCCCTTTTGGGGGTTTTTTTTAAGGGTTTGGGGGGGGGGCCTTTTGGGGGAAAAAAATTTTAAAAGGGTCCCCCTTTTTTTTTGGGGGGGGGGGGAAAAAAAAAAAAAAACCCCCCCGGGGGGGGGGGTTTTTAAAAACCCCCCCCCAAAACCAAAAACCCCCCCCCCCTTTTTTAAACCCTTTTTTTTTAAAAAAAGGGGGTTTTAAAAATTTTTTTTTTTCCCCCCAAAAATTTTTTTGGGGTTTTTTTTAAAAATTTTTTTGGGGAAAAAAAAAAAAAATTTTTTGGTTTTCCCCCCCCCCTATTTTGGGGGGGGGAAAAAAAAACCCCAAAAAATTGGGGGGAAAAATTCCCCCCCTTTTTTCCCCCTTTTTTTTTTGGGCCCCTTTAAAAAAATTTTTTTTTTTTAAAACCCGGGGCCCCCCCTTTCCCAAAATGTTTTAAAAAAATTTTCCTGGGTTTAAAAAAAAAAAGGGGGTTTTTTTTTTTGGGGGCCCCTTTTTTCCCCCCCCTTTTTTAAAAAACCCCCACCCCCCCAAAACAAAAAAAAAACCCCCCGGGGGTTTTTGGGGGGGGGGTTTTTTTTTTTTTTCCCCTTTTTTTTAAAAAAAATTTTTTTTAAAAAAACAAAGGGCCCCGGGGTTTTTCCCCCCTTTTAAAAAAAAGGGGGTTTTGGGTTTTTTTAAAAAAATTTTAAAACAAACCACACGTTTTTAAAAAAAAACCGGGGGCCCCCCAAAAAAAAAAACCCCCCCCAAAATTTTTTCCCCGGGGGGGGAAACCTTGGATCTGCTTGCTATCGGAAATGGGCGGCCAGCAAGAGCAATGGAAGCGACATCGGTTCCTAGGAGAACGGCTCTCACCGGGGGGCCGGGACAACTCCGACCACCGGTTAAAAATCCTAATTTTTGGCTTTTTGTCAAAAAATTCCCTTTTGGGGGACCACCCGAACCATTTTGGAAAAGTTAGTTTCCATCTCCATAGAATTTTAAAAAGGGGGCGAAATAAAAATCAAAGGGGTTAATTCCGACTGCCATTTGGAAAATCTTTGGGCCATACCCTGTCAGAAAAGGGCTATTTGGCTACCCCATTCGTCCCGCAAAAAAAGGGTACGTATTTATACTTTTTTTTTTTTTTTCCTTTTTTTTGCATTAAAGTCTGAGAAACATATGCAAATGTAAGGGTATACGTTTGCATGCGTCAAATGTATAACATTTTGTGTGCGTTTTTTTAATTCAGAAAAACTTTGAAAAAATGTTTTAAACCCCCTTTTTAACCCAAAAAAAAAAAAAAAGTATATGCCGCAGAATGCACCTAGTTTGAGTGCGCCTGCTCATACATCTAGAGAACAGGGCGGCGCCAAAATTTTTGGGCGGGAGCACACCCACAAACTGGGAAAAAGCCCCGTACTACATGCCCTAAAATGTTTCCCCCCAATTGATAAGGGACCAGGATAGACAGGGTTTCTTAGGCTAGAGTGACAAAACCCCTTTTAAGGGTACCAAAGGGGTTTTCTTTTGGTAATTTTTTAATGGTCCCTCTGTAAATGTAAAGGGCCAAAGGTGCCTAGGGCCCACCAAGGGTGTTGATTCAGGGGCCCACCAGTGGAGTTGATTCAGGGGCCCACCAGTGGAGTTGATTCAGGGGCCCACCAGTGGAGTTGATTCAGGGGCCCTTTTCCCGGGGGGGGAAAAAATTTATTCAGGGGCCCCCCATTTGGGATTTATTCGGGGCCCACCAGTTTGGGGTTGATTCGGGGGCCCCCCGGGGTTTTATTTGGGGGCCCCCAAAACCAGTTAGTTGATTCAAAAAAAAGGGGGGGCCCCCCCGTGGAGTTTATTCCCCGGGGGCCCCCCAAATGGGACCGTTTTTCTGGGGGGCCCCCCCCCAGTTGGGAAAAATTAAAAATTCCCCGGGGCGCACCGTATTGAAAACCAAGGGGGGCAAAAAACCCACCAATTTGGAAAATTTTGGAAAATTAAAGGGGCCCACCCCCGGGAGTTGAAAAATTTAGGGGAAGGGAGCCGTTTGGATTGATTTTAGGGGCCCCCCCTTTTCATGGGATTTTTTTCAGGGGCCCCAGGTTTTGGGGTTGACCCCCGGGGGCCGCAAAAGCCAAAGGGTAATTAATTTAGGGGACCCCCAAAAATTTGGGGTTTTGAAAATTCAAAAGGGGCCCCCTTTTAGGGGGGGAGGGGGTTGGGGGGGGTTTTGGGGGGCCCCCAAAGGGGCGTTATTTGGGGCCCAAAAAAAGTGGAGTTTTTAAAATTCAGGGGCCCTTTTAGTTTAAGGATTATTTTTTAAAAAAGGGCCCACCAAAAACTTTTTTTTCAAAAACCCCCAGGGGTGTTAATTTTAAAACACCGGCTTTTTTTTTAAAAGCCCCTTTTCCCCTTGGGCCCTTTCCCGGTTTTTTTGCCTCCTTTTTCCCAAAGATTTATTTTTTTTGCGAAATTTAAAAAGAAAACTCAAAAAGCCCCTTTCCCCCGTTAAATTTAAAAGGCTCCCCAAAGGTTTTCCTTTCCTTTTTCTTTTTAGGCCCGTTTTCCCCAAACATTTGGGGTTTTAATTTTTTCTTCCCCTCTTTTGGCCCCCGCTTCTTTTCATTTAAAAATTTTAAAATTGGCCCATACAATGTTCCAACCAATAATCCCTAACAATTCCCAAAAAATTTAAAAAATGATGCAAAGAGACAAACCCATTTTTCAAAGAAAAGATAAAAAAAGGGAGCGTGATTTTTGCGGGGGGTTAAATTTTCTCTTCCCTTTTACCCGTTGAATTACCTGTTAGGTAGGTTTTGCTATTCAATTTTTTAAGGCTTTCAATTTTAACCCATGAAATAATTATATAAACCCTTTGGGCCTTTACACTATTTGGAAGCCCTCAGGCCCTAAATTTTTTCTGAGTTTGGCAGGATCCACCCTAGACAATATTCAGGAGAAGATAAATGAATATCAGGAAAGAGTACAAGCTCTTTACACTGCAGGTAAGTGGACGTAGCAGGCGGTGAGTGCACAATTATTAGAGTATGATCAGAGTAAGGGTATGTTCACACGGCGTAATTTTGGCGCTCATTTTGGCGCATATTTGTGCTCTAATACAGACGAGATGCGCACCGAAATTACGGTAATCCATAGCTCTCATACAGAACTATGGATTACGCCTCCTCTCCCCGCTCGTACAACACGATCGTATTGTACGCACGGGGAGATAAGTGACGTGTCAATTATTCGCGGTGAATACGCGCCTCGAGTAATGAATGTCAATGGGGCCGGCGAGGCTACCGGCCCCCCTGCGCTGCGGCAGTACGCACGTATTAGCACGAGTTCCCGAAACACACTATGTACTATGGCGCGTACTGCACGCGCCGCAGTCCATCGTATGAACATACCCTAAGGGTATGTTCCCCAGCCTATTGTGGCGCATACTGTATGCCAGGGGAGACGAGATGTAATTCATAGTTCTCTATGAGAGCTATGAATTATGAATTACCGTAATTGCGGCGCGCATTTCGGCCATATTAAAGCGCAAATACACGTCGAAATGCGCGCTGCAATTACGCTGTGTGAATATACCCGAAGGCACTGCCACGTACCCTATTCCCAGTACAGAGCTATGAGTCACATGATTGACATCACATGACAACAGAAGCAAACTTGGCGCTCCCAGGCCTCTGAGAATGGAGAAGGCAGCGGTCGTCCTCTCCTTTCACTTCTGTGGGAGTTGAGAATATAGCCAAGTGTATACACTCAGCATTATTCGGGAGCTCCATAGAGGTGATTAGGGAACCGCAAGCACTGCCCTCCTCATTCTCATGCACATTCGGTTTGTAGCTCGCTAAGGCCTCGTTCACACAGCTTATTCTGTGACTGATTCCAGACGTATTGCGCGCCGTATTTGCGCTGCAGTACGGCTGGAATCCGTCCCAGTCATTACAGTAATCCACAGTTCTCATAGAGAACTGTGGATCCCGTCTCTCCTCCCCGTTCGGCGAAGCCGCCGAGGGGGGAGAAAGTGACATGCACATTATTTGTACGACCTGTACATTATACTTTGGATCAGGGTGGATTTGATTTAAATTAACTGATTTAAATCACGATTTAAATCACTAGTCAGTAAGGCTTGATTTAAATCAGTGATTTAAATCAAAGTTTCTACCTAAACTAGTTCTTGCTATTTTTTAACATGCAAGTAGATGAAGATTTTTAGAATCACTTTTTATATTACTTTTTTCTCCCCAGTTTAATGGGTTAATCATTCATATTTGGACACCACTGTTCTGTTGAACTTAGGAAGGAGAAAAATAATCCTGACCTTAAGGCTATGTTCACACGGCTTATTTCAGAACGTATTTACATCGGATTGCCGATCGTAAATCCATTCCGAAATCAGTTGAAAATCAGTTGCAAATAAGTGCCATAAGGTGGCACGTATTTGTAACTGATTTCCCGGGGGATTCACATCTCCAATCTTGAAGGTGGTGAATCCGTCCGTAAAAAATTTCTGCACATTGTTTTTTCCGTCCGGTTTCCCGTCGTAATCCGGGCGGCAAATCCGGGGGAAATAGGTGTGTGAACGCGAGCCGATTTTCTATTGAAATAAAAGAAAAGGGGGCTGTTACTTATTTTCGGGACTGATTTCCCGAGGGGATTGCACGTAAATCCGTCGCAAATCCGCGGCGAAATGCCGTGTGAAAAGGGCCTAAAAAAAATTAAAATAGATTTTTTCAACTAAAAAAAAAATAAAAAATTACCATAAGTTATTTGTTTAAAACACCCATGTTTTTTAAACTAATTTGGTAAACAAAATTTATATTATATTTTAAAAACTTAGCGTCAGCCCAGCCGAAACATAAAAATTAAATATACTGCCCCTGTGTCCTCTGTAGTCACTTGTGTCATTTCATATCATCTTCTTCTTTTTCCTATTATAATTGGAAAAGAAAAACAAGCTTTCTGCTTTTTGGGTCCCAACCATTTCTCAATTTAGAATAAATTCCAAGGAAGAGAATATTCTTTAAAACGTGCAGAAGAAGCCCTGTTAAAAGGAAATCATACTTGAACGCTCTAAATCCAAGCGTTAAGTGACTTCCCCGTTTACTGGTGTGACCTTCCCCTTTAAAATATTCAGCAAACTATATTTCTTGAGGGTTTCCCCCCTTAGCGTTAAGTTTTTTATGTTGGCTTTAAGATGGATGTTTTGCTGATACCCTGTCATGCAAAACCATTTCCTCAGCACTTAGGTTTTGACCCTGTTTTAGATTTGACAATTTTCCCAAAAAATAGCTGGGTCAGTGCTTTCCCTTTCGTTTGTTTACTGCTTGTTTTTTAATTCTGTATTTTGGGTTTTTTTTTTTTAAGTGTTTTTTTCTTTTCCTTTCCCAAATTCAACAGCATCCGCAAAAAAAACGCTATTTTTCTGTTTTTTGTTTAAGTTTGAAGTGGGTTTCGGAAGCTCAGCAATTTCAACTTTTCTTAGCCCAATGTTGGGGATTTTGGGCCTTACAGTGAATCTATTTTATCTGTTTTTCTTCACAAAGTGTCATCGAATGGCCGTTTTTGATATATGCTCAAAACAGTCCACCCGAGTTCCATCAACTCTTGGGGGAGCGTTAGCTTGGTTCCACCCATCCTTTTCAGCTGCTGCAGCAAAATGATTTTAGGAATATTTAGCAATTTCAACAAATTAGCCTTTATTTCGGAACACTTAAGTCTTTGGAAAGAGGTGCGCAAATAGCACTGCAACCATATGTTATTAGCAGCTTGGATTCCCCCCCTGCTTTTCTAAATCTCTTCTCATCTTGGATACGTTTGCAGCATTGCAGTGACCAAACGCTACTAAAAATTTGAATTTTTGTTCACATGTCGTTATAGCTTTTTCTGCCACTTCTTGTAAGTATTCTGCTGTGTGGTGCATTTCCTGACGTATCAGTTGTTTGTGCAAGAAGATTTACCTTCTTTGTTGTTTACAGCACATACAAAGGATCATTTTGGACATTACTCCACCCATCAATACTTAGGTTACAATTTTACCCTCCCGAGCTGTTGCACTTGCTCCATTTCCTGTCATACACTTGATCCCCGCGTTTCTCGCAAAAATCACCTGGGGTGGACTGTATCCTGGTCTCAGTGACTGAACCTTTATGAAATGTGGGTTCTCAGTAGAAAGGGGAAAAAGAGTTCGTTTCATAAATAAACTGGGCAATTTTTTCCAATCAAAATCTTTTTCTAAAACTGCTAGTTCTTTTCACAAAATATCTATGGGGTTCCCCGGAGGTAAGGTTTTTTTTTTTCCTTTTGGGTATGGTGATATTGGCTGTGGGTGTCTTGTGATGCTGCGCTAATGGCTATCCCGGTGGTAACTTAAAATGAGAACAGGTGATGGTGATCTTGGGGGTGGAAAGTTTCCGAATCCCGAATTCCCCCAAACAAAAAAGCAATGCGTTATTTTTTGTTTATCAATTTCTGCTTTTTGTACACAACACATCATGCCCCAAAAGGGAAAAATTTTTTTTTTCTTCATCATAAATTACCCAAAAACAGTAAAGCAGTAATAAATAAGAAATATATTTTTCTCACCATGGGGGGGCCGTTCAGTCTTTTTGAAATAGGATTAAAAAAAAGTTTACCAACCGAAGATCCGCCGTTCAAAGTGTTTCTTTGGTATCTTCATCACCCACTTCTCATGATGTTGCCTCATTCCCCACCCCGGGCCCTTTCTCTCTTTGTTTTTATGTTTGCATTTTTCCGCATGCCTCCTTACCCTAGGCGAAGGGGGCTTTATTAAAAAAATTCCCAAAGGGTCTCTTTTTTTGGCCCGCTGCCTTATAGGAAAGAATTTATTAAACCCCAGATTAACACAAACAATCCGGGCTTGTCTGTCTGTGGCTACTGGTATTGTGCTTTAAAATTTCCTTTCATTTTCTTGTCTGCTTCCCTTTTCCCCCTCCTCACACTTAGATTACATTTTCTTGTGTTTCAGATCTATTCCATCAAACAATCAGAAACATATTTCTAACTTCTTGGCTTGGCATGAAGGGGTTGATTCTGTATTATAGGTTTGTAAACAATGGTTAAGGTCTTTTTTTCCAACTTGTTCATGTTGTAACATTTTTTCTGTGAAGAAAAGCTGGGACCTCTGCGGAGTCAAATTTTAGTTTTTAAACTGCGTAAATTTAAAACGAGCGGCTGTGATAATATAGGAGAGAAACGCCCATAAACCTACAGAAACCTTGGAAGGCAGCATTGTGATTTTTACCTATACAGCCTTTTTTTTCTGAGTTAAACAAAATCAGCTTTTTTCATGATGGAAGAACCTTTGGATGGTAAAATATTTTTTCCCCAAAAAACAGTTTATTTTAAAAAAATCCCATTTAAATAAAAAAAACCCCATTTTTTTTTTATTTTTTTTTTTTAAAAAAAACATTGATTTTTATCCACCCTGCTTTGGATTGTGGAAACACCCCTTTAACAGGCATTTCCTCCGCTTGCATGTTCCTCTGTAGCAGAGGAATCTGCCCTTTCAGGAACATGGACCTGTATTCCACAGATGCTTCTGCACCCCATATAGTTATGACCCTGCATGATAGTTTATTTATTTGTGATTCAAATGAGGTTTCATGGTTTTTCGTACCATTAAAGGGACTGGCCGGACATACACCCCCTTAATTTGATATTAAGCTTAAAAGGGGTTCTCTGAAAGTTGACGGTCTATCTTCAATAGGCCATTACAGTTTTTTTGCTGATAGCCTGAAGTCCTGCCAGTCAGCAGATTGAAGTGGCAGCAAAGCTCCTGTGAGTGCCCACTTCAGTGGTTACACAGGGACTTCTATTCAAATGACTTTAAGTAATGTGGGGCATCGGGACCCTTATTAATCATGCATTTACCACCTACCCTGTTAGATGCATGAAAACTTTTTGAGATGGAGACAACCTTTAAAATACAATACGGTTGACCCGGTGGGAGGCCTGATTGGCTCTATTGAAGGTAAGGACAAGTGTAGACTGCCCTCGATTTTGAGATCACTTGAAAGTCGTGGGCAGCTTAAACATCTTTTGATCAAAATATGTGAACCGAGAGTCTCAAACCTTTAAAGTACAACACAAGTTCATTAGTATCAATGTAGTCGTTTTTCAGCATACATAAGGAGGTGTGTTTCTACCTTAGACTTTGATGGCAAATCAATAGGAGATGCCATCAAAGTCTTGGACCCACGCCTATCTTGGGAATGGGCCCCCAAAGGTGTCGGCTCAAAATGGAGAGCCAGATGTGCTTGTGCACGACTCTCTGTTCTGTTTTATGGTGATTTCTCGAATACAGCAGAACTACTCTGCCACCTTGTACTCGGACTCCCCATATAACAAGATATGGAGAGTCGTGTGCAAGCACAATCAGTTCTCCGTTCTGAGCCAACACTTTCAGGGCCCGTTCCAGAGATGGGACACGCACCTATCGGGCTTAAATGATGAAAAGATCCGCTCACCCTGTGTAGATTCTCTGATGGTGGAAGCACGGACCAAGGATAGGAGCTACTTCCTCATACAACGAAGAAATCTCAAAAGGAATGACCAGCATCACCTCCGCAGGATAATTGTGGGTTAAAAATCTGTATTTATTCCATTCTGATTAAAAAAAATACAGGCCTCCATAACGAATACAGTGGTGCTAAAAGTATTGGCACCCTGCAATTCTTCATATAATACCAGTTTCTTCTTTCTTCCTGGAAAATTATTGCAATCACTAATTCGTTTGGTATTATTATGTTCATTAATTTGTCTCAATGGAAAACCACAAAAAGAATTGTCATAAGCCAAATTGGATATAATTCCCACACCAAACATAAAAATGGGGTGGACAAAAGTATTTGGCAACTGTTTGAAAAATCATGTGATGCTTCTCTAATTTGTTGGTAATTAAATCACCGTAAATTACCGTGTGGCGACCTAACAGAGTGTTTGGCAATAAAACAAAATCCCACTTGCAGCCAGTTGGTCATGGATAAATTGATCTCAACCTCTGTCCTGGTGTCTTTGTGGACTGCACACTTGAGCATGGAGAAAAGAAAGAAGACCAAAGAACTGTCTGAGGACTTGAGAATGCCAAATTGTGAGGAAGCATGAGCAATCTCAAGGCTACAAGTCCATCTCCAAAGACCTGAATGTTCCTGTGTCTACCTGCGCAGATGTTTACAGCAAGAAGGTGTAAAGCTCCATGGCACTGATGTCTAACCTCCCATAGATGTAAAGCCCATTGCACTGTGGCCTAACCTCCCCCATGGTACTGTGGCTAACCTCCCCCATGGCACTGTGGCTTAACCTCCCCCATGGCACTGGGCTAACCTCCCCCCCATGGCACTGTTGGCTAACCTCCCCCATGGCACTGTGGCTAACCTCCCAAGATGTGGACGGAAAAGAAAAATTGACGAGAGATTTAAAACGCAAGATTGTGCGGAGGGTGGATAAAGAACCTTGACTAACATCCAAACAAGTTCAAGTTTGCCCGGGCAGTCCGAGGGTACAACAGTGTAAACCCTACAAATCCGTCGCGCCCTGAATAAAAGGGACTATATGGGAGGATACCCAGGAAGACCCCACTTCTTACCCCGAGACATAAAAAAGGCCAGGCTGGAGTTTTGCCCAAACATTCCTGAGAAAGCTTAAAACGTTTGGAAAATGTTCTCTGGTCATATGAGACAAAAGTAGAGCTTTTTGGGAAAAGGCATCAACATAGAGTTTACAGGAAAAAAAAAAGAAGCATTCAAAGAAAAGAACACGGTCCCTACAGTCAAACATGGCGGTGGTTCCCTGATGTTTTGGGGGTTTTGCTTTCCCTGCCTCTGGGCACGGGACTGCTTGACCGTGTGCATGGCATTATGAAGTTCTGAAGACTACCAACAAATTTAGCAGCATAATTAGGGCCCATGTGAGAAAGCTGGTCTCCCTCAGAGGTCATGGCCCTTCCAGCAGGCAATGACCCAAAAACACACTCAAAAAGCACAAAGAAAATGGTTTGAGAGAAAGCACTGGAGACTTCTAAAGTGGCAGCAATGAGTCCAGACCTGAATCCCAAGAACACCTGTGGAGAGATCTCAAAAGGGCAGTTTGGAGAAGGCACCCTTCAAATCTCAGGACCTGGAGCAGTTTGCCAAAGAAGAATGGTCTAAAATTCCAGCAGAGCATTGCAAGAAACTCATGATTTACCGGAAGCGGTTGTTTGCAGTTATTTTGGCTAAAGGTTTGGGGTACCAAGTATTAGGCTGGGGTGCCAATACTTTTGTCCGGACCATTTTTGAAGTTTGGGTGAAATGATCAATGATTTGATTTTTGTCACATTCTGTTTTGTGCTTTTTCATTGCAAGCAAAATAAATGAATATATTAATACCAAAGAATTTGTGATTGCAATCATTTTCAGGAAGAAACGGAGTATTATCTGCCAGAATTGCAGGGGTGCCAATACTTTTGGCCACCACTGTAGGTGGACTCAAATAGACAAAAGAATACAAAGTAAAAACATGCTGACGCGTTTCAGAGACTACGTCTCCTTAATTTTATCACCTATCCTAGTCTTATACGGCCCTATGCACACTAGTGTATTTGGGATCAGTATTTCAAAAATCACAAATACAATGTGATTGCATTTCCAGTCAGGAATAAAAAGGCACAATTCAGTGCGTAATGTTTTAATGCTCTATAACATTAGACAAAATACGAGCACAGAAGACCTAGGACACTAGTATATATGAAGTTCTCATTGTAACCATCTTCTTTCTGTCTGTAATACAGCCACATTTATAAAGGAGGAAGGAAAATATATAGAAATAGTGGATAGAATAAATAACTTCCGAAAGAAGAGCATAATCAGAAATGAAATGCATAACATCAAATATTTAGATATGTGTAAAATACATAAGAAAAAGCAGGTCACCCATGGAAGCATGCAGTGCCCAGATATAACAAATTCGTGTTGGTAAAAAATGTCAAAAGGCGCACACACAATACATACAGTTGTGTAATGGTATAAATATACTAGTGTAAGAAAGTGAATACAAAAGTGTATATATGATACCTAGTGCAGAAAGAAGATATGCACGCACACGCCACCCTTAGTATTATCCAAATAATGTACTGACATAGGCGTAAAATTTCTGAATTTGAACAATACATCATGTGCTAATTTCATCATTGCACAGCTGTCGCGCTCTTTTTGGCGCCCTCTTTTTCACGCTCTCTTTTTTTTTTTTTTTGTAGCATATTTTACAGATATTCTACAAATTCCAAGATTACTTTTATTAAAAAGGTTACTATTAATTTAAGCAGGTCAAATGTTTAATGGTAACGAGAATATACACATACCAGACACTCACCAGCTTTGCCTTTGTGGCCAATGGCTATCTAGCCAGACAGACCAGATTAAGAGAAAGTGATGGGTGCAAGCAACAACCAAAAGTCATGTGCTCAAGAAGACTCACAACTTTCTAAGGACCATTAATATATTGGCCACACTGATGGATCACTATTTTCAGTGCGGTATGTCTGCACAACCTAGTGGATTGTATTGACTTTTATATTTTGTGTTCATGGTATCACAGTGCAAGCCCAGAACATTGACCCCTTAAAATCAAAGCAGCATTTGGATCTAGAACGAGCTCGCTTTCTCGTCACCCAGGCGTTTGATGAAGATGACAAAGGGAATGCAGAAGAAGCCATCGAGTTGTACTCTGAGGCGGTGGAGCTTTGCCTGACAACAGTGAAAAAAATTCCACAGGTACATAAATTTTTACAGGGAATAAAGGCGGATAAAGAGGGGTTTTTTAATAATATCTAAGAAAACCACACATCTCCTCTTGTGATAAGTAGGGGGAGAAAAAGAAACCTACCCTGATATAGTAACCCGGGAATTTACCAGAAAAAATAGACTTCAAAACACAAAAATTTTAAAGGGCTTGTTCACACGGGGTTTTGGATCCTTTTACGGATCCGTTTTTGCCTTGAAAATGCATCCCAAAGCGGATCCGCAAAAAGCAGCATTTGTTACTTTATTGGTCCTTTTGAAACTTTTTCTCTGCTTTTTCGCACCGCTTTTCCCATGCGTTTCGGGTCGGTCTCTTCCCCTCCCCCTCTCCCCCCCCGGCACTTTTATTCAAAGTTCTCCTCCCCCGACACCTCCATTCAAAATTCTCCTCCCCCCACCTCCATTCAAAGTTCTCCTCCCCCCCCATCCCCACCCTTTCAAATCTCCCGCACCTTTCACTGACACCGCCCCACGCCGCCGCCACCTCCGTTTTCCCCCGCGCTGCCGCCGCTGCTCACCCCCCCCCCCGCCCCCCACCTGCGCCGCCCCCACCTGCGCCGCCGCCGCTCACCTGCGCTCCCCTGCCGCCGCACACCTCCCAGCGATCCCCGTCCACCTCCCACTGTGCTTTCGCATCCGCTTTCCCGGATGCAAAGGCACTGATACTGCCCATTTGGAGCGCTTTGGACAGGGGCCAAAAGCGGACTCCATTACCCTATGGGCTTTCACTTGCGTAAACCGCAAAAAAGAATTGACAGCAATTCTTAAAGGGGCGGATGCAAAAAGCGCAGCGCGGGAGACCCTAAAAAGCGCATCGCCAATCCCCCGTGGAACAGGATGCGTTTTTTGCCATTTGAACTAAATTTTAATCAACGCAATTTGTTAGATCCGTTTTCGGATCCAAAAAAACGGATCACAAAAACGCCGTTAACAAGCCTTAAACCTAGGCAAACAAAAAACTTAACTTTTAAAAAAAAAAAAAAATTTTAAAACCTATAATGCCAAAAATACTAACTATCCTAATCTAATAGGACGAATAACTACCCTAAAACAAATTACCTAGCTGGAAAAAATTGGGTGTTCGCCCCATAAGGGCTCCCCAAACAACCTACACAGCAACCTAGGACACACTAGCATAAGATAAAGAAAACAAAAGATTATTAAGTAGTTGGTGGGGAAGTTTTTTCGTCTTATCAATTGGGAAGTTAATTTTTTTTTTAATAATATTAGATTCGTACGACACTTCTCAGAAAAGTTCTTCGGAGTGTCTCCTTCACTGCAGGGAGCCCAGCGCTATATTTAACCCCTTAAGTTGAACGCCTGAAAAGTACTTAATGACCAGCACATTTTTTTCATTTTGCCCCTTGCTTTCAACAGCTTAACTTTTTTATTTTTTAATGACGCAGTTTATGAGGCCTCGTTTTATTTAAAAAAAGTTATACTTTTTGGGGGAATTTTTTTTTACCGATATACCATATAAGCCGACCCGGTATAAGCCAGGGACCCACTTTTTCCCCAAAAAACGGGAAAAATTTTTGCTCGAGTATAAGCCTGGTAAAAATGCAGCGCTACTGGAAAAATTTTAAAAAAAAAATGGGTACCAATAAAAATTTCATAGGCATTTAATGTCCCCATAGGCAATTTTACGGGAAAAAGGCCCAATGCAGGATAGGCAGGGAATGGCCCCATAGGCAGGTAAAAGGGCAGGCTGTAGGCAGGGGATAGGGGCCCGCTGTAGGCAGGATAGGGGCCGGATAGGGGCCGGGGTAGCAGGGGATAGGGGCCGGGTGTAGGCAGGTTAGGGCCGTGTAGGGAGGTATAGGGATATGTAGGCAGGTTAGGCATAGTAGGGAGGGATAGGCCACGTAGCGGGATAGGGGCTGGGGGAGGGATAAGGGGAGGCGTAGGCAGGGATGGGCCGGGTGTTGGGGGAGGTATAGGGCCGGGTGTAGGGGAGGTAAAGGCCGGGTGTAGGGCAGGGAAGGGCCGGCGTAGGGCAGGTATAGGGCCGGCGTAGGGGAGGATAGGGGGCCGGGGTAGGGAGGGGATGGGCCGGCTGTAGGGCAGGATGGGCCGGCTGAGGGCAGGGATAGGGGGCCCCTGTAGGGCAGGTATAGGGCCGGCTGTAAGGGGAGGTATAGGCCGGGGTGTAGGGCAGGTAAAAGGGCCGCTGTAGGGCAGGTATAGGGCCGGGCTGTAGGGGAGGTTTTAGGGCCGGCTGTAGGGCAGGTATGGGGCTGTAGGCAGGTAAGGGCCCTGAAGGGCAGGATGGGGCCAGCTGTAGGCAGGATGGGCCAGCTGTAGGCAGTATGGGGCCAGTTTTGTAAGCAGGTACGGGCAGTTTAAAAAATCATAAACATTCACTCCCTGCCCCCGCTGCCCGGTCCCCGCCGCTCCTCTCCTCGCTGCTCCGGCCCCCCGCGCGTTCCTCATCTTTCTGGGACAGGCGGGGACGTCACAGGCCGCGCACGGGCGCGTGATAAACACCCCTGCCTGTCCCAGCTCCGGGCGGGCCGCGGTCCTTGCGGCCCCCCGGGAGGGCCACTCGGAGCAGGGAGCGCTCGCTCTTCCCCGCATTGTATCCCTTCACCAAAGCGCTCCGGAGGAGTCGCATGTAGGGGAAGGGGGTGCGGCAGTGCCCGGCCAACGCAGCCCGGACACTGTGCCTCACTCGGCATTCAGTTATATGCGCTCCCGAGAGCCGCATATAGCTGAACGTCCCTTTCGCCCCGGGGGCCTCCAGCCCCGAGCGCCGACGGACTCGTGTATAACCGAGGTAAAGTTTTTCAGTAATTTTTTGGCTAAAAAATCACTTATACTCGGGATTTGGGAAGTTCACTTAAAAAATTATTGCAGATTTTTTTTTCCCTTTTTTTTATTTATTTTTTTACATGATTGACATTTCACACTTAATAACTTGTTAGATGAATTCTACAGGTTATTACAGCGTGTTGGGAAAACCCAATACTGTGGCTTTTTCTTTTTGGGGTTTCTGTGTAATTACACAAAATTTTTTTTTAAATTTTAATTTTTTTCTTCACTTTATGAATTTTACTTTTTTTATTTTTTTTTATTTTTTTTAACACTTTTAATTATTAGCAATTCAAAATAGGGAAATACATTACAATCTTTGGTTAGTTAGACACAGCAGCAGTTAGGCAGCACCAGTTGCCCTGACCTTCTTGTTTTACACAGACACCCCCGGGGCAACCGGGTCCCCAGGGTTTTTTGTGCGCCATCCCCGGGGCTCTGTCAGGTCATCAAAGTCCCCGATCACCAGCAGAGCAGGGGAAACCTCAGTTCTGCTACTGCCCGGGGGCCCGCACACCCCGATTTCAGCGACGCCCCGACCTGCACCGAAAAAGTCAGCGGGGGGTCGTTAAGGGTAAAAGGGGGCTTTGCCCGATTCATTTCATACCTCCTATCCACGCTTCACTCTGTGTCTCAGAAGGGGGCGTTGTGATTTTTTTAAATTTGCCTATCATGTACCCACGATACATCATCGGCCCTTCCTCCTCTAGAAAAAAAAGGTCTTTTTAAAATAAAGCTTTTAAAGTACTGAGGTAAAAGTTTTTGCTCCAGGCACAAAGTATTTTTAAATCCCTGCGGGAACTGTTTTTTTTACTTTTTAAACAATGCACAAAACCTCAAAGAGGTTTTTTTTTTTTTAAATTTATTTCACTTTTTACAATTACTAATAGTACAGAGGGCGGATTTGAGGGAAAAGACCTGGGTTTTAAAACTGAGTAATGCCCAAAAAGGGAGGTGATGTCTGACCAGGACTGAGACCTCTTGTCACTGGTCGTATCCCCTGGAGACAAGGTGTAAACAATGGAAATAAAGGGGCAGCTGAAACAAAAACGGGGCGGAATTTTTAATATTAAAAGAATGTGAAAATGTTTATTTCATTGCAAGCTTCCCACATCAAATTTACTTCGTTGTAAAACCCCCTTTTAAAACGCATGTAGGTTGTTCTGCGCAAAAAGAAGTTATTTTAAAAGATTTGGCAATATACAAAGAGGGACGCCTTCAGGGAAATTTACCAAAAATGTTTGCAGTTGTCCATAACAACCAGCCAGGTATTGGCTTTGGCTTGAAGGGCCTTTTGGGAATGATCACATCTCTGCATGTTTTTATTCTTGCATTAGTAAAGTGTTGCTACCAATTCTTTTCTTGTCTGGTGTGTAAAACATTCAATGGTAACAAGTCCACGGTTCTTAGTGTAGCTGTCAGTGTGAATTCTTTAAAGGGGTTGAAATAAAAATATAGTACGATTTGCCTAGAGCTCTGTAATAAAAGAAAAAAGTACATAGTCACCTTTTGTATTTAAAATGCCCCACGCTGATGCTTCTGGTGAGACCCTGGTTTCTTTTCT
>JAODAL010039833.1:0-37578 GCA_025379985.1 Phyllomedusa bahiana
AGTGCCCCCCACCTGAACGTTTTCACCTTGCCCTTTACACCTGAGTGGTATCACCAAAATTTCCCCATACCCAACGATATCACCTAGTGCCTCACACCTGAGCGATATCACCTAGTGCCTAACAGCTGAGCGATATCATCTAGTGCCTCACACCTGAGTGGTATCACCTAGCGCCTCACACCTGAGCATTTTCATCTAGTGCCTCACACCTTAAAATGGTATCACCAAGTTTTCCCTCCCCACCTACCCAATTAACACCAAATGCCTCACAAACCCAGTTGGGGATCACCAATGCCTCACACCTGAGGCGATATCACCTTGTGCCTCACACCTGAGTTGGGAAACACCAAGTTTCCTTTACACCGACGATAAACACCTGGTGCCTTTACACCGAGCGATAAACACCTAATGCCTCCAAAACCCCGAGTGGGGGATCACCTAGCGCCTTACACCTGACTTAAACATCAGTTTCCTCACACCTGACGGTATCACCAATGCCTTACACCTGAGCGATATCACCCCCAGTTTCCTCACACCCCGAAAAAATATCACCTATTTCCTCACACCTGAGCAGTAAACATTTAGTGCCTACAACCCGAGTGGGGATCACCCAATGCCTCCCCACCTTAGCGATATTCACCTTTTGGGGCCTCACACCCCATGGTATCATCCCAAGTGCTTCACACCTGAGCGAAAATTTACCCAGTTCCTCACACACCTTTGTGTAAACACCCCACCCCGCGCCTACACCCGAGATTTTCCCCCCTAGTGCCTTCACCCCGGGGAAGGGTTTTACCAAGTTTCCTCACACCGATCAATTTTTAAAAAAAGGTTTTCTCACACCTGAGGAGGGGTCACCTAGTGCCCCACACCCCCGTGCAGGGCCCGGGCTGTGGCCCCCGGGGGACCGGGGAAATCCCCCGGGGGGGCCCCAGCCCCTTGCGGGCCCCGAGGCAAGGGCCCTCGCTTCCCCGGGGCCCGTCCGGGGTATCCCCGGTTTACTTGAACGCCCGGGGACCCGCATTCCCGAGCGCTCAGAGACCGTTCCCCCCGGGGGTTTTGGGACTAATGTTTCCCCACTCCCGGGGTGGGGCGGTTCAGCGGACACACGCCACAACGCTTGCGCTCCCTGATCTCCCCGGCGGCCCGAACTCATTAGGGGCCTTTATCCTGCCGGGCCGCCGGCCCCCAAATGGGTGGAAAGGAAAACGCGGGTGACGTCACTTCAAACCGGGGCCTGCCCCATCCCGGGGGGCAGTTTCGGGGCCCCGGGGGCAGCTCGGAGGGGCGGCCGGGGGAAATTTTCCTTGGGCGGGGGCCGGACGGGAGCAAGGTTTAAATGAAATTTTTTTTTTTTTTTTTTTTTTGGTTTTTTTTTTAAAACCTACAGGGGGGGTCTTTGGGTACTTTTTGGGGGACCCTGGCTAAGGGGGGCCCGGGCTACTGGGGGGGGGCCCGGTTAAGGGGGGCCCCGGCTACTTGAAGGGGGGACACTGGGTAAGGGGGGGCCCCGGCTACTATGGGGGGGGACACTGGCTAAAAGGTGGCCCTGGGTACTAAGGGGGGGGACAATGACAAAAGGGGGGTCCTTTGGGTAAATCCCGGGGGGGGCCTGGGTAAGGGGGGCTCTGGCAAATAAAGGGGGGGGACACTGGGTAAAAGGGGGGGTCCCGGCTACTAAGGGGGGACAATGGCAAGGGGGCTCGGCTTTCTAAAGGGGGGGACCCCTGGGTAAGGGGGGGTCTGGCTACTATGGGGGGACACTGGGTAAGGGGGGGGCCCCGGGTACCCTTTGGGGGGAGACATTGGCTAAGGGGGGGGGCCGGCTAATTTTGGGGGGACATTTTGGCTAAGGGGGGGCCCGGGTACAATGGGGGGACCCCTGGCCTTTTAAGGGGGGGCCCCGGGCTGCTATGGGCGGGACACTGGCTAAGGGGGGGCCCTGGCTAAATATTGGGGGGGACACTTTGGGTAAGGGGGGCCTGGCCCCCAAGGGGGACACTGGCTAAGGGAGGGGTCGGCTACTATTTGGGGCACTTTGGGAAAAGGGGGGGCCCCGGCTAAATGGGGGGGGGACCCCTGGCTAAAAAGGGGGGCTCTGGCTAAATAGGGGACACGGCCCACTAAGGGGGGCCCCTTTGGGTACTAGGGGGGGGAACTGGGGTACTAGGGGGGGGGCCGGCTACAAAGGGGGGGGGCTCGCTTTCTAGGGAGGGGCCCCTGGCAACCCGGGGGGGGGGGGCCCCCGGTACTAGGGGGGGCCCCCTTTACAAAAAGGGTGGGGGCCCGACTACAAAAGGGGGGGGGGGGGTGGCTACTAGGGGTTTCCCTGGGTACAAAGAGGGGGCCCCCGGGGTACCGGGGGGCCCTTGGGGTACTAGGGGGGGGGCCCCCGGCCCACCTTAAAAGGGGGGGCCCGGGGCCACCTCATGGGGGCCCTTGGGTACCTACATGGGGAGCCCTGGGGCTACCTCATGGGGGGGCCCTGGCTACCTACATGGGGGGGGCCCACTACAAGGGGGGCCCCGGCTACCTTCCCCGGGGGCTCTGGCAATCTAAGGGGGCCCTGACAACCCCACAGGGGGGCCCCCGACACCTACAAGAGGGGCCCCACACCTATAGGGGGGGCCCCCTGACTACAAGGGGGGGGCCTGAACCAAAAGGGGGCCCTGGGCTTTCAAAGGGGGGTTTTTTGGGTACCTACAGGGGGGCCCTGACTTCCCAAAAGGGGGGGTTCTGGGTTACCTAAAGGGGGCCCTTTATTACAAGGTGGGGTTTTGGGCTACCTACAGGGGGCCCGGGCTACAAGGGGGGCCCTGGCTACCTAAACAAATAAGGGGGCTCTTACTACCTACACAGTAAACTAAAAAGGGGGGGGGCCATCTTTTCCCCACAAACCCAAAAAGGGGGGCCCCTAACCCCTGTAGATACCTAAAGGGGGACCCCCTAACTGTCTTTTAGGGCTACCTAAAGAGAAACCCCCAACTGTTCTTTAAAAAAACCTAAAAAAGAAACCCCCAACGTCTGGGATAGTACCTAAAGGAGACCCCTAACGCCTGAAAATTTTCCCTAAAGGGTTCCCCAACTGCTTTCTGCAGCCAAAATTTTAAAGGGGGCCCTAACTACCTACACTTACCTTTCTGGGGAAACCACCTACCTACACCTAACTAATTGGGGACCCCCCCAAAACCTACCTGCAGCCTAACTAAATGGGGTTTCCCCCCCAAAACCCAACTGTGCCTAACAACTTGCATAAATGGGGTCCCGCTTTTCTACCTGGGGGATATTTTTCCTACCCACCTTTTTGGGCTAAATTTCCCACCCAACCTACCTGGGGCAAGGGGCCCACAATTTATCCAGCGGGGGTCTACCCACCCCTAAATAGGGCCTATCTAGTTACCTTGTCCCCCTCCCCCAAACCCCCCAAAACCCTTTTGGTACAGGTCTTGGGACCCCTCCCACCCCCTGAGTATTTTTTACTGGAAGGGGGGGAAAAAGGTAAAGAAATGCGGGGAAAAAAAGGATTCTAAATATTTTTTGGGGTAATTTCTGGGAGGGATGGCTTTCGGCCGGGGACAAGTCATCATGGGGTGTGGGAAAGGAAAGCAAAGAAAAGGGGACTAGAACGACCTTCAAGAAAAGAAGAGAAAAGACTCAGGAAAGTCTCTGGGGAAGGGCCCCACAAACAAGGGTTTTTTTTTTAATTGTTTAAAGGTGGGTAAACCCGAGCAGGTGTCCCTGACCTCTAATTTTGGGGCTCTATATGGGGGTTTTGGGAATTAAAACCTTTACTGGTTTTTTGACCTTTTATGGGTCCTGTATGGGGGTGTTGCAGGTTTAAAACCTGATCTGGTTGCTGACCTCAATTTGGGTCTCTATATGGAGGTGTTTTAGGTTATACCCGAAAACTGGTTCTGACCTTTTATGGGTCTCTAATGGCGGGGTTTTTTAGGTTATACCGACTGGTGTCTTTACCCTATGTGGTTCTTTATTGGCGGGTTGTGGTTAAAAAACCCGGGGAAATGGTGTCCCGACCTCTGTTTTTTCCCCCATATGGGTGGGGTTGTAGGTTTTTTTACCCGGCTGGGTCCCCGACCCTTTTGTTGGGCCCCTTTAAAAATTTGGGAAGTTGTAGGTTAAACCTGAGCTGGTCGGGTCTCTATGGGTCCCCTATATGGGGGGTTTGTAGGTTAAACCTGAGCTTGGGGGTCTGATCTCTATTGTGGCCCTATAAGGTTTTTTGGTTTTTAGGGTTTTAACCGAGCTGGTGTCCCGACCTCTATGTGGCTCTATATGGGGGGTGGGTTTGGTTATACCTGAGCTGGTGTCTGAAACCCCCCCATTTGGGCTCTATATGTGGGGGTTAGGGTTAATTTCCTGAGCTTTTGGGGTCTGACCTCTATGTTGGGGTTTTCATAATTGGGGGATTTTTAGGGTTTTTTACCTGAGGGTGGTGTCTAACCCTCTGGGGGTTTTTCCCTAAAGGCGTGGTGTTGTAGATTATACCTGACTGGTGTCTGACCTCTAAAAGGGTTTGGGGGCTATAAAGGGGGGTGTTTTTAAAGGGTTTTACCTGAGCTGGGGGTTTTGATTAAACTATGTGGTCCCCTATAAGGCGGGGGTTGTAGGGTTTTTCCTGGCTGGTACTGATCTCTAAAGTTTTGGGCCTATATGGGGGTGGGGTTTTAGGGTTTTACCTGACTGGGTTTTTTGACCTCTATGTTGGGCTCTATATGGGTGGTTTTCGTGTAGGTTAAAAACCTGACTGGTGTCTGACCTTTTATTGGGTCCCTTAAAATGGGGTTGTAGTTTAAAACCTGAGCTGGGGGTCTGAACCCCTATGTGGGGATTCCCATTGGCCGGGGTTGTTTGGTTATACCTGAGCTGGTGTCTGACCTCTGTGGTCTCCAAAGGCATTGGGGTAGTTATACCTGAGGGTGGTGTCTGAAACCCCTTTAAATTGGGACTTGCTTATGTTGTAAGGGTTTTATTTGGGGTTTGGGAAAATTGGGGGGCGGACATGTTTCCCCTGAATTTTAAAGAGTGAGGGAACACCCGACCCCGGGTAAGTGATCACACTTTTTCTTTTTTGGGTGGTGTTTATTTTTTTTTAAAGGTGGTGAGGTGCGTGGCCCCAAAGGGGAAAAGGGGGTGGGGGAAATTGAAGTGGGTGGAAGGGGAAAAGGTAAAGGGGTGGAGGGGGAATTTTTGTATTTGGGGGGAGGAGGGAATATTGTAATTTGGTTTGGGGGGATAGGGGTAAAGTTTGGGGAGGAGGGGGATATTGTATGTGGGTTTTAGGGGGATATTGTAAAGGGTGGAGGGGGGTAAATTTTTTGGGGTGGGGGGATATTTTATTTGGGGTGGAGGGATATTTTATGTTTGGGTTGGGAGGGAAAAATTGTATGTGGGTGGAGGGGGGATAGTGTTTGTTGGGGGGGAGGGGGGTAAATTTTAGTGGGTTTTTAAAAGGGGGGTATGTTAAAAGGGGGGGAAGGGGGGAATTTGGGAAGTAGGGTTTTTAAAGGGGGATATTGTATGGGGTTTGGGGGGGGATAATTTATTGGGTTTGGGGGGGGATATTTATTGGGTGGGGGGGGGAAATTTTAAAAGGGTGGGCGGGGTATTTGTATTGGGGGGGAGGGGGGTTTGTGGTTTTGTGGGTGAGGGGGTATTGTAATGGGGGTGGAGGGGGATTGGGATGTGGGTGGAGGAATATTTGGGAAAGTGGGGGGGGGGAAATTGGGATGTGGGTTTTGGAGAGGGATCTTGTATGTGGGGGAGGGGGATATTGTATTTGGGTGGAGGGGGGTATTGTATTGGGTGGAGGGGATAATGTTTTTGGGGGGAGGGGGATAAATGTATGTGGGGGGGGAGGGGGAAATTGTTATTGGGGGAGGGGATATTGTAGTGGGGTTTGGGGGGGAAAAAATTGTTTTTTGGTGGAGGGGGGGAAAATTTTATGGGGGTGGGGGATTTTGTAAGTGGGTTTAGGGGGTTTTTGAAAGTGGGGTGGGAGGGGGAAAATTGGTAAGGGGGTGGGGGGGAAAAATTTTAATGTGGGGGGGGATATTGTAAATTTTGGGGGGGGGGGATAAAAAATTGGGAAGGAGTGGGGGGGGGATTTTGTAAAGGGGTGGAGGGGGTTTTTTGTATGTGGGTGGAAGGGGAATTTGTAAAATTTTGGTTGGGGGGGGAAAATTGTATGGGTTTGGGGGGGATATTGTATGTTTGGGGGGGAAGGGGGAAAATTGGATGTTGGGGGGGGGGGGAAATTTTAGGGGGGAAGGGGGGTATTTTTATGTGGGTGGGAAAGGGGATAATTTGGGTATGGGTGGGAGGTTTTAAAAATTTTTGTTTGGGGGAGGGGAAAAGGTTTAAAAAAGGGGGAGGGGTTAAAAAGTATTGGGGGGGTTTGGGTGGTTTTGTGGGGGAAAGGGGGATTGGGTTTTGGGGGTGGGAAGGAGGGTATTTTGGGGGGGGGATTTTTATGTTTGGGGGGGAGGATTTTTTTGGGGGGGGATTTGTGAGTGGTGTGGGGGGGGGTTTGGTTTTTGGGGGGGGTTTTTGGGTTTTGGGGGGGGGGTTAAAATTTTGGGGGGGGTGGTTTTTTTTTGGGGGGGGTTTTGGGTTTGGTGGGGGGAAATTGAATGGGGGGAGGGGTTTTTGGTTTTGGGTAAGGGGAAATTGTAAATTTTGGGCGGAGGGGGGATTTTTGAATGCGGGGGAGGGAATTTTAAGTGGGGGGGGGGATATTGTATGTTTTGGGGGGAGGGGGAAAATGGATTGGGCTAAAATTAGCCCTGTGTCTAAAATATTTAAGAAATGACAGATATGTGACTCTCTTCAATTGTTTCTAAATAAAAATTACCATCTTTTTTTCACACTGAATTAATTTTGGAAAATGGGCGCAAAATTTTTCTGAGACCGGGAATATTTTAAAGTACAGTAGGGTGGGGCCCCGAGATCATTTTTCCCCCTTGGGGGCCCCAACCCCCCCATCCGACACTGCCCCCCAGTAGTGTCCCCCCAGTGGGCCCCACACCGAGAAGTTTTTCCCCCAAGTTGGGCCCAATACCTGACTTCTTAGGGGTAGGGTTTCTTTCAAAATGGAGTATTTTTTGGGGCATTTTTGGGGATGGTTTTTTTTTTTCGAAATATTTCCCGATTTAATGCAAAAATGCACAAAAAATGCTCTGTGTGAAAGCACCCTGAGGCACAAAGTGCAGCACCTGGTTTTGGGGGTTGGTGGGTGGGCAGCAACAGTTTTTTTTTTCACATTATTTTAAGTTTTTTTAAAAAAACACTTGCTGACCGGGGGGGGGCCCCCCTCTAAAATCAGGGGCTCCAAACAGGTTTTCCGTGGGGGTGCGCCAAATTTTTAAATTGTAAAAAGCAAAAGTTTTTTTTGTTGGGAATTACAGGCCGCAAACCTAAAATTTTCCCAAAAAACCAGAATTTTTTTGTCTTGTTTTACATTTTAAATTTCCCACTTGAATAACACAGACAGGAAGGCCCTGTCCCCTTCTTCTTTCCCCGTGACGTCAGGACCCCTTGGGAAACTGCTGAACCCCGTTTGGGGCCAAAAACGCCTGCAAATCAGTCCCTGGTGATGCATTTCCCGTGTAACATGGACTAATATGTCACTCCAGTTACAGAGGAAATCGCCCCAAAAAAGTGATATAAAAATGGCCCCTGTAAGTCTTTTTCTGACCTTATGGGGGCAATATGTAAATATTATAAAAGTAACAAATCACAACATAAATTATTAATAAAATAAGTATTAACAGCCCAAATCACAGCTTTTTGCCCTGCCTCTATGACACTAAAACCTTATATCACCTATATATAAATGTCCATGATGCAAAAGTGACAAAATTACACAACTTATTTTAGCCCCACTACTGCTACTAAAAAATAAAGGGGTTGTCTCACTTTATACAATGATGGCAAATTGCTAGGATACGCCATCATTGTCTGATAAGCCCGGATCCCACCTGTGGGTTCTGCACCTAGACATGGACGGAAGTTTCGATTACAGCAGAGCATCAGCACTCGGCTAAACTCCGAATTCCCATTCATGTCTAGTGGAGAGTCCTGACTACCTTTCCTTTCACAAAAGAGAGGTTTTGGGGCTGGTTTAGGGGATATGTGCGCATCCAGAGGCCCGGAATTATCAGACAATGATGGAATATCCTAACGATGTGCCATCAATGTCCATAGTGATACAACCCCTTTAACCCAAAACTAGTAAGGAATGGGCTCACACTGTGTTATGATGCACCAAATAAGCTACATTTCTTCCCTTATTTTTTAGAGTTAGCACTATAATTACCGCAATGGACTTGATGATTTTAAATGTAAATGTAGTAAAATTTAATGTGAGGGGTCTAAGCTGACTTTTTGCACCTGGGTCCATGAATCTTTAAATATGCCCCTGTCTCCACCCCTTTGCCCAATTAGGAGCTAAGTTTTGGAACATGTGGTGTGAGGTGCAATATGGGGCAAGGAGCTTAAAGGGGTTGTCTTACTACATTGATTCATCTCACCTCAGTCCTGTTTTCTTGGTTTCATTCAGGTGCATGTTTACTGGCTTCTACAAGGCTGCAGTAGAAGCCAGTTCTGTAGCTATAGCAACCAGTGCTGGCAGCCTATCAGGAGAGATTGAACAGGTCTGTAGTTATAGCGACCAGTGCTGGCAGCCTAGCAGGATAAATCAAACAAGTCTGTAGCTATTGCAACCAGTGCTGGCAGCCTATCAGGAGAGATCAAACAGGTCTGTAGCTATAGCGACCTGAGGAGCTGATGCAGCTCATACAAGAGGGGATATCTAGGAATAGGTAGGACACTGTTAATGGACACATATTGCAAAGTGAGTTGTTTTTGCAAGATCTTTAACATAAAAAGCAATCATTGTAGTGAGACAACCCCTTTAAGCCTTGCTGGCACAGCAGCTCATACAATACTCTCTTAAAGATACATAACACATCATATACATTACATATAAATTAAATATAATGTAGTGTGACAAGAACGCAATCCCTGACTCAACCTTACAGACTACAATACCTTGTACTGGGGTATTACAATGGGGTCATATGCGAGAGGATTCATTCTTAGTGAATCTTATACTGAGAATATCTGAGCAAATTCCCTCATCTCTAGTCACAGCATAAAAATCTTCCGTAGCCACAGAATACAATTAAATCACATGATAAGTAAGTCTATTAGCAGAACGTAGTTTAGCTTAAGCAGCTCGGTAATAAATGTCATTTCGTTCAAAGGATGCTGCTGTATTTAGAATGACAAACTGCATCCCTACTGCAGGAACAATACAGCTGCATTTGACTGTACTGGAACATCTGTGACTTTGTGGAGGTATGCCAAGATACAAGAACGCGGGCGCAATCTCTCCTCGCAGAGGGCACTGCTTTTGTTTCCTTCTCTTTGTAGAGCAGAGCAGCCAAGGTGAAGGCACAATTAGATAGAAGGAAAAATTCTTTGTACAAAAACCACTCTATCCGAGCACAACGATTTCATGTTCCTTATAAAAGTGCCTTTTTAATGCTCAATAATAGATTTCGGTGCATCATGGTGCAGCCGGGACGGATCAAAGACGTGATTGGGTCTCTCTTCCCTTTCATACATATCCTTTGAACCCAGATAACTTCTAAACCTGACTTGTAACTTGGCGAAGTCAGAATGATTTTTAGAAAGTACAGAATGATATAAGGTAGGCGGCCGGGAGAAGATCTGCTTTTTATGAATGAAATTGGATCCAATTGATGCAAAAATTAAGAACGGCTTATTGAGTAAACACTTAACATGTTTCTTCTTCTCTATTGATAGGACTTGCGCTCCAATTAAACTGCCTTTATTACCAGCAAGCTTCTTTCACTTATCTAAACTGTTTGGAAAGTGAGTAATCAATTAGTGTGTTGATAATCTACAAGAATTCAAACACAGTCATTGGCTACTTACTTGAAACATCTTTCTGAACAATTTAGACAACTGAAAGAAGCTGCTGGGAATAAAGGCAGTTCAATTGGAGCTCGGTTAAAACTGCAAGAAAAACTGCGCTGTGTGAAAGCACCCTTCTGAGGATGAATGCCCAGCCTGGTTTGTTTATCTAAATAGATCCCTAATTCTGTGACTGATTAATTTCTTAACCCATTCAAGACTGAAGGTGTCTTGAGTCTTTATGTCCAGGGGACAATTTTTAGTTTTTAAAATGCTACTGTTACATTACTGGTGGACTCCAGACTACAAACAAAACTAAATAGTGCAATCAACCAGCAGATGCATGCAATATTTACATGAATAATAAATGACAACTGACTCTCAGTTAACTCTCCCTGAATCGTACCTTAAGCCTCTTCCTGACTATTGACCCTGGCCCCAAGATCCTTCTGACCTTATTCTATCCCTGAAAATAACCATAAAAATATCCCTTAGCTACAACTCTCCCCAAATTGTCCGCTAAACCTAGTCCTAACATCTGACCCTAATATACAAATATCCTAACAGAAGGCCCTCAATATTTCCTCTATATTAGCATACAAAACTTCACTTGTAATGAAAATCTCTAACAGAGGGTTCAAAGTTTTAACCCGGTTTTACAATTTGTTATTAAAAGTAAAGTTTTATATACTAAATAGGTAACTTGTCTTTACCTGTTGGCAAAATTGGATATTTGTATTGATGTTCCATCCATCATCTGATTTTCGTTGGTTTGAATTTGACATCTAACCCAAGATCCCTCTGACCTCATTATATCCCTTAAACTAATAATAAAGTTATCCCTAAGTTAAAACTGACTCTGACATAGAAAGTATCTCTAGGTCCCAGAAGTGTCACTAGGATATGTCATCATTTTCTGACAGGAGCGGGTCCCACCTCTGGGATCCACACCTATCTCTGCAACGTGCCCCCAAAAGTCACAGCATAGACTATAGAGCCGGTCGCACTTATGCACAGTTCTCTATTCTGTTCTATGGGAGTTTCGAGCAGAGCCGAACTCACCACTTGCCTGTACTCGGAACTCCCATATTAGAGAATGCACCACAAAAAAAACTATACTAGCACAAAAAGAGATTCTCAAGGACTACAACTTACTCAGACAGAGTGTAACAGGTTGCGCCGCGGTCCGTGGTACGGACCGCGGTAGCACCCACATTCCCCGTGGCGGGTCCCCGGCGGGGACGGGGGGCCCCGCAGACCGCACTGCCGGTTGTGGCGCCACCCGTCCCATCCACTCACCTGGCCTCGCTCCCGTCCGGTCCTCGTCCCCTGCCGACCGGAATGCGCATGCGCGCCCCCTAGCACGAGCGCACGCGCTCGTTCGCGTACATTTAAAGGGACAGTGCGCCGGTGATTGGGTAATGGCCGGGCGCTGTCCCTATATCAGTTTTGCACCCACGTCACTTCCCTGCTGGATCTATGTTGCCTCGTGCCTTAGCTAAAGCGTTCCCTAAGTGTGTTCTCGCCCTACCGTGTACCAGACCTCTTGCTATGTTTTCCCAACTCCGAACCTCTGCCGCCTGCCCTGACCTTCCTGCCTGTCCACGAACACGAACCATTGCCGCCTGCCCTGACCTTCTGCCTGCCCACGACTACGATTCCCGGACTACGATTCTGAACCTCGCTGCACCTCGGCTGCCACCGCAAGCAAGTCACGTCAGGGGGGACGCCCTGGTAGCCTCACGCCGCAGCAAGTCCATCCCGCTTTGCAGCGGGCTCTGGTGAATACCGGGGGCTACTTGGATTCCGTTCCCTGGCGTGGCTTACCTATCATCGCTTGCGGTGGTCCGGCGGATCCACTAGCCAGCCGTTACACAGAGCAAGTATAGGCTGGATAAGAAGCAAATCAGAACTCTAGAACTGAATGCCAACACTTAGCAGATTACTATACAAACTCTGAAAACAGAACAATCACTCAGTACAATCATTATACTTACACTTGACCTAAAATAACTAGACAGGACACGTCGAATATTCTGGAAACTGGACACAAGGCAAACAGATCTCCGCTATTAACCGTCCCTCATGCTGGAACCTTTACAGAGTGATTAAAAATTAGCCAATTTACTCAACGGGCCAAGACCGTGCAGCATGGTCAGCTGATATGCAAAGAACATGAAGAATTACATTACAATTATTCCAAACAAAAAAGAAAACATAAATAGCATGAAAAATTCTTCCTTATCTGCTGATCATAACAACTGCATTGCAAACCTTTGAATCCACTCTAAAGATTTTTTCTTTTATTTTAACTTGCCTCCACATTTGTTTATAAAAAATAAATGTACATTGTATAATGTATGATGTTTCTATAATGCAGGAAAAAAACTATTTGCTTTTTTTATATCTTCCAGTTACAAAGCGGACACTACAAAGAACCTGTGGCCCCCATCAAAGGGTTATTGGGCCCCTTGTGCACCAGTTTTTGTTCCACGGGGCACAAAAAAAAAAAAATTCTCTTGGATAAAAGTAATATTTTGGGCCATAACTGACTTATAGCATATGTTTTTAATTTAGAGTGTATAAATTTTCCCCGACTAAGACTTTTTAATTTTTTTTGCAGTTTTTGTGTCGGTCCCCTCTAGGCACTTTAATTTTACAAAAAATTTAAAAAAAAAATTACAATTAGGGAAATTTTGTTTGTGAACACAAAAGGGAAGATAGAGATAAAACAACACTGTGGAAGTTGGGCTACCATATTTTTATATATATAAAATATAATAATATATTTATATATTATATATATATATGAATAGGGAATTGCTCATTTACTTTTAACTTTGTTTTTTTTTTTTTTAAAGATTTGGAAACACCTTTCCCCTATTTTTTTTTTTTAAATTTGTTTACTTCCTAAAAAGCAAATTTAAAAAAACTGTCTAAAGTTTATCCCATTTTTTACTGGCAAATCCTTCACTTGCAGCAGTGCTAATTCAACACGGGGAAAAATGGTTTTTAAAATACTAATAAAATAGCTCCTTACGGTTGACATTCATCTGAGAGGCCACCTACTATAACTGGGAACAATTAATGATATAAAAATATGTTGGAAGCCAATTCACATCAAATGCAGAAAACCCCACAGTGCCATGTCACAACATACAACCCTGTGTTGTGTGTTGGACAGCTCAGCAGAAGCCTAATTGAATAGTATGGCTGTAAAACTCCCATGGTGACTACACCAACTGCATGGCTTGTAGCCCTAAAACCCTTACCTATGTCAAATTGAGAGTACAGCCTCATGGTAGTGGGTGTGTAAGTGGATTTTTCAAGTTTTTGACTTATGCAACCTCCATTGTTGAAACTCGGTACTTTGATTTTGCCGTTTAGCAGTAAATATGGTTTTTTTCTGTGTTTTAAATAAAAAATGGTTTCATTTTCTCTCTGAATTGGATCTCAAAAAAATCAAAGTACTGCCCCGGAAATCTAACATAAAAGTAGTCCTCGTTGTCCGTTCTTACGTGCGTCGTAAAACCGAATTTACCAAAATAACAGTACTCTATGCAAAACTTACCCTATCAAACCTATTCTAAATAGTACCCCCACAAAATTTTATAAAATAAACACACGTATGCACTGGACAGATGGCTGGTTCTTTGGGGGCCCAAAAAGAAGGGTGTTATGGCGTGAGGAGACTCGTTTTCCTCGTGTAACCTACGGTCAGTACAGACATATGGCTCTATTTTTACGCCCGCAGTATTTGGGCAGTGTTCGACTTACGCGGAAAATCGCGTAATTTGGAATGGGGCCGTGTATAAAGGCGAAAACAAGAAAAACGTAATCGAGACCGTTGTAACGGAGGACTACCTGTATTTGTTTGTTCAGCTCCATTTTTCAGTGTTTAAAATTGTAGCGAGGTTAGGGTAGAAGCTTATAAATGCAGATCACTAGGGAAATGGGAAAAGATTAAAGGGTGGCATCTCACAAGGATGCAGACAGGAAATAAAAACAAAATTCAAAGGCTTTGTACATGTGTCAAGAGGAAGCTGAGCTTTTAAATCACCCCCAGCTTGTAGTGCTGGGTTTAGCGATTGAAGTGGGGATCCCCCGGGCTCACTGCAGCGATGACACTGCCCATGTAGGGAGCGAATTTAAAAGAGGCCTCTGGTATTCCCCCGAGTCTGCTGAAAGGTGGGGTGGACTTGGCTGGGGAGCCCCCAGGTATTCCCCCCTATATGGTCGCCAGGGTGACAGTTAAAGTGTGAAAATGGTACAGGGGGAGAGCACAGTTAAAATGGTTCAAAAGGAAAGGGTCATGCGACAGCAACAGGGCATGGTCAAAGTCAGTAGCAGAAGGTCAACCAGGAGATACAGCAGACAGGAACAAGTACAATTGGAAAAACGTTGGAGAGGGAGATCCTAACAAAGTGGCACATGGCCAGCCATTGCCGATCTGCGCAACCTAGGGAAAATGATTTTTGGGGGGGGTGGGCCAAAGCAAAAAGGGGGAGCAGAGAAGGAGCAAGGAGAGTGAGTACCTGCCAGGGAGCGAACAGACCGCGCGTGTTTTGCATTCCGGTTCCCATCGTGATACTGGGATAAAACCCCCAATGTGGAAAATTCGTAAAAACTGGATAGGCTACAAAACGAATTCAGGAGGTCTAAACATGAATGAAAGCGAGAACATTGCAAGTAAAATTAGTGCAACTTTTGTAAAAATAATTTTTTTAAGTGAAAGGAGCCCATAACTTTTAAGATTCCCGTTGATTATGCAGAAAGCTTTATTTTCATAATATCCAAAATACAAAGTTACGGACAGGACATTTTAAAGTTTGAAAATTTTCCCCTTTAAAAAACACCGTGTCATTTTTTTGGGTTTTCTCATCAAGGACGTTTTTTTTTTGGGTGGTCTGCGTTGTCAGACGGGAGGATTGTCGTCAAGTTCTAGGAAAAAAGATATCTTTTTGATTTCCCAAGGGACCCCCAAAAAGCAGCGGCAAAGACTTATAGAAGCTTAGTTCGATTTCTCGCCCGAAACCCCGGTCTTTACAAGATTACCCTTTAAGCATCTACAGCTCTTTCTTCCAAAATCAGAAATTCCTTTTTTGGCTTTTTTTCAAAATAATGACGGGCCCTTTGCTCGCTTAGGGGAGGCATTTTTTGCCTTAACTCATGGATTGATATACTGAAAGCATATGATTTTTTAAAAAAGAGGGAAATTTTGTTGTTTAATGAGAGGATTCCTTTGTTGGTAAAAAAGAAGCATTTTATGAACACATGATAAATGAAATTACAGCACAAAATGATACATTGGGAACAAGAACAATTCTGTTCACGGTGGAAGGCTTGTGTTAGGTTTAGTAGAACAAAAGGCCGGTGTCAAGTGGAAGCAATCATGGTAGTTTTGATTTTTCCGAAAATTTTTTTTTTACTGCCCCCCCCCCCCCCATAACCACAGGAGTGCAAAGAAAGCCCCCCCCGATTGACCATGTGCATAAAAGGACCCCCAGGGGATAATGGGGCCCCGGGCATGGCAGACAGGGTGGCTTTTCGGGAGAAGGGAGAGAAAGACAGGCATATCAGGTTAGGGGAGTCTTCCATAAACATAGATTGAGCCCAATGATCAACTTAAGCTGGACCCTGGTCTTGGGGGGCCCCGAGAATGACTACAGGGTTTCTTTTTAGGGAGAAAAACAGAGAAAGAGAGGCAGTGACCCTGAAGAATATGCAGTCATTATAGTTTTTGGGTGGGCCCCAAAAAATCAATTCCCTTGGGGGGCCCAAAAATAAATTTTCCTTGGGGGGCCCCCAAAAATCATTCTATGGCGGACACCAAAAATCAATTCCCCTTGGTGGGCCCCAAAAAACAAATTCCTTGGGGGCCCCAAAAATCAATTCCATTGGTGGGCCCAAGAATCAAATTCCCCCTGTGGGCCCTAGGCACCCAGTCTTATGCAAAGATAAGAATTTGACAGGAGCAGGTTTTGAATTTTTAGTGCGACAGTTTTTTGGGAAATATATTTTTGATTAAAAGGGATTCCAATCAATTGTTAACCTTAAAGGGGTTTTCCGGGAGTGTAAAGTTTTTTAGAACACTAAAACAGCAAATTTTATAGAAAATAAAGATATTTTACCCCTTATGTATTTTTTTTCTTTTTTTTTGCCCCCTTATTATCTGTCATAAGGTCATGAAACTTCCTGTTTGTGGGGGTTCAGTATTCTCCACAGTATTTTCCCAAAAATTTACAGAATCCATTGCAGTTTAAATCTAGGGCTTTCTGCACCCCCCTCTTAATCCCCAAGCCCGTTTATTATCATATTCAGACATATAACTCTGCCCCTACTCTCTGCCCTGTTCACTCTCTTTTTTTTTTCCTTAGTAGGTGTGTATTGTTCAATCACCAAACAGTTTTTAACAGCTAAAAGAACTTCTTTCCTCATTCCCTAATTTATGCAAACATGTTTCAAATGTGTAAAATTTTTGGTTTTATATATTTCTATTATGTGACTAATCCCCCTTCCAGAAGGGTACAACTATACCCTCATTCTAGGGGTAATAAATTTTCCTTAGTGTAAACCCCCCTCCTGCAACTCTTAATGAATGATAACATTTTGTCAGCATTTTGTTTACATAGTGGCTGAAGAGCCCCGTTGCAGTTAATCTCCCTTTTGTCAGCCACACCCCCTACAGTGTTTCTGATCTGTCCGTTTTAAAACACACCATGAGTGATAAGAAACATTCATGATTCAAAGCAAAAACCCCTGTATCGATGGGGCGTCATATGCATTTAGGAAAGTAGGAGGGGGGAGTAAAGGCTCTCTGTTGGTTTTGCAAAGAAAAGCAGGGGAAATAATTTTTAATGGATCAATAAACAAAGTTCTATAATTAAGTTGTAGGTCTTTAAGGGAAAACTCATTTAAACATGTAGGCAAAGGGAAAAAAGACCACTACCAATACTGCGTTCTTTTGCTTCTTTCAATTTAAAAGCAAATTTTACTCCTGCCTATGTATAAAGCTTCTAGCCCAGCCTCCTTTTCTGCTCTTAAAGTCTCAGTAATGGTGGGATTGTACATCATCCTGCTCTGTTCCTTATCTTAAAAGACAGTAGCTTGGGGGGGGGGTCGGGCACCATCCAAGATGGGCACTTTAAATTACTCGCTCCCGGGGCCCCGCTGGCAAACAAAGGCTAAATTTAAACTTTACCTGGCAAATTCCCACCCCCGGAAGCGAGGGCTCAGACTGCGGGTGCCCGGGGAAACCCGGGGAACCCCCTTCGGCGAAAAAAAAATCCTCCCGGGGAGGACACAATACGGGAACTGTGCGGAGGCGGGACTGCGGGCCCGGGGAGAAGTTCCAGTGGCGGAGCAGAAAGGGGTCCGGCCTGCAAGGGTGTGTCAGACGGGTCGACCCACAGAGGAGGACGCAGGATCTACATCACCGGTGCCCATCGGTCTGACGGGAAGAGTCCCCGGAAAAGAGTACAGCTGGGAGGAGGACGAAGATAGCGCTGGTCGCGCAGCGGTTGGACTAGGAGTTGTGTGGTTTTATGGTACGAGATAATTATGTGAGTCTGTGATTGGAACCTTTCTCAAGCAGAGTTAGAGAGTGTATCCCCCAATGCCCCTTCCTCACCTACAACAAGGTAGGACTGTGTGGAGTGAGGAGCGTTCTTTGTGGATGTTTATTCCACTACGTGACCTCCAGCCAAGGCATAAGCCACTTCCCTCCCTGGGTCAGCTGCAAGAAGAGCCGCCATTAGGTGCCAGGGCATACCGTAAGGTGATAGGTGGCGGCGGCCATTTTGAGTTCTAGGCCAAGCTCCAGCCTAACTAGGGAATGGCGAAAACACAGCCTCAGAGAAAGCGACAGGGGAGGAGAAGGGTGGATTACACACTCTGATAGGCTACTCTATTAGAGACTTTTTCATTTGCCCTCAGATCCCAAGTAAGAAAACTGCTTTGGATCAGCTCCCACAGATATCGTACAATAGCAGAGACCCTCGCATCACGGGGCATCCGGACACAGATAGTCCTTTAAGGTCTGAATCACCCATCTCTGCTGTATCCCCTCAGAGTCACACCATCGCCACCTAAATCAGCAACTTGGACAATCACGAATAAAATCTATGTCAGCACACCGAGTCTCAGGTCCACCTCTTGGCATGAACCCTGCTGTGGACATAGGGTTCCGGGTTCTCCCCTTAGGTCGCAACGCCTGAGTAAACCCGATTGGGCCTCATCCTCTGAGTCCTTAATGGAAGCCCAGGATATGGCGCAGTCCGGGGCGTCCCTTCCGCGTTATGTTAGGGCTTACCTCAGCCACTTCCCTACCAGACAAGATTTTAAAGCCCTCATAGCTGAGGAAAAGAGGCCTGCAGTTACGAGAATTTGCCATGGTGCGGGAGGATATCGGATTTATAAAAGGTATTGCCAGCAGAGTGGATAGACCTTGAAAATTGCCACATGATGACACAAGACACTATGTCACTGAATTGCAGTCCCAAGTTTTAGCACAAGCTGACATTATAGAGAACTACTGACATTTAGAAGGACTGGATAATAGGGGAAAGACCGCTGTAACATCAGACTTAGAGGTCTCCCAGAGCCAGCTGGTAGGAAGAAGACCTACATGTATCTCTCCAAAATTCTTCAATTCTCTGAAGGGGAAACCCAGGACTCATCACACCATACAAATTTGATCGAGGCCCATAGGCCCTTAAACCTAGAGCCCACTTCTGTTGTGCCCAGAGACCATTAATATGTTGCCATCCCATGACCTTTCAGCTTAAGGATTCGTATTATGCAGGTGGGCCAAAGGCACGGAGGTCATTGACTATGATGGGACCTCAAATCCAATTGTTTCAAGACCTGTCCTGGATAACCACTACATAAGAGGAGATGCATTAAAACACTATTAGAGGAGAGCTTAAACAGATGAAGACATCAAGTATAAAAAATGGGGGGGGGGGGGGGGATATCCTTTTATGTTGATTGCTCCAAGGATGGCAAATACAGCGCACCACTCAAGAACAAGAGAGGATCTACTGTTCAGTTTTGCTCCTCTCTAAAATTGTCAAAGTATGGATCTTCCAGACTTGGAATAGGCCTCCCCCCCCACGCTGTCCACAGCAGCGATCTGGAAACACCTACTAGAAGCCTCGAAGAGATGCCAGCCTCCTGACGAATTCGGGGAGACCAACACCTGGAACCGGATCCTCAAGATTCACCCAGCATAGAGACCTTGGCTAGGTCTATGCAGTGGATAGGGACCTCTCGCAGGCATGAGATTTAGAATGAAATAAGCTCCTGAAGGTGGTCGATTTCTATTATTTATCCTGATAGGGTGATTGTGATCGTCCAGGGTCACTTTCTGTGGCTAATTTTTTCTGATAGTTTTTAGTAGGGCAATATTGCTTTCATCTACCATACTACGGTGGACATAGTTGGTTCTCTCAAAGACATTAGGGCACTGATAGTTAATTGTTTTTGCAGGTTGTTTTCTACATACCTTTTTGAGGTTTATTGAAGCAGCCCTTCATATTTACATTATTGTGGTGTGCAGATTGCAGGCCTGTAGCGTTGATATCTAGGGAAACTGGAGTGGCTCTTTCGCTAACCTCCCTTCACTCCACCTCCTCTTCCCTTCCCAACCCCCCCTCTTTTTTTTTTTTTTTATGTACTCTTATCTTTCTTCTCACTGGTCCTCCCCCTCTTTGTCCGCCTTTTACTCTCATCCATTTGGTCACGAGCCACTTAACGCTTACAATTAAGGAGATCATGCCTGGCAAGGGTTACCGCTTGTCAATATTTAGCGTTTCAGATTGGCCCCGGTTAGGCCATTGGTTGGTGTTTCGACACTTTTCAAAAAGAAATAACCCGGACGCACAGGGAGACGTCGGAGATGACGACCAAACATTGGTTTCGGGGGTTAACGTAGTTAGGTATCATCTACATGACCTCGAACCAGGTGGGCTCCTAGTCCAGGGTCGGATCCATTGTAATTAACAGTTAGGTGTGGGCTCTATACGAGTCGAAATTTTTTTTTGTTTGTCATGTCTGTACCCTACCACTAATGAGATTGTTCCCTGACCCTTTCCTTAGGGAGAGTTGGACCTATGATCTATTGAGGGTGTCATGCATTGAGCGTATATTTGGTCTTTAAGAAACAATTACAAATGGTTAATTAAATTGTTATCCTTGAACGTCAAGGGCTTGAACTCTAACCTTAAAGACGGTTATTATTAACTGAACTACATGCTAATAAGCCAGACATAGTGTTCCTCCAAGAGACACACTTCCTCAACAGATTTCAGGGAACCTTAAATTTCTTTAAATCATATTTCCCAGTGTCCTTAAAAAAAACTAGCTTCCCAAAGAAAAGAAGATAAGCTCGGGGGGTGGCGGATCATGCTGATCTCAACTTGGTCCATTACGGGTCTAGAATTCACACATGATGAGCAAGGCACATAACAACATACTATAAAGGTACATAACATTGGGGCCCCTCTTACCGTAAGTAATCTAAGCACCTATCTTCCCAAATTACCATTTATGAGATGAGTTTTACTCCAGATCTTCGATGCGACCTAATACCATGGTCATTTAAGTTAGGGGGGGACTTTTATGCTCGCCTTTCTTCTGAAGTAGTAGATAGACTTCTCCCTGAAGCGCGAAGCAATAGACCCATACAGTCCAGACTTTCGAGCAGAGAATTTAGGAACTAATTAGAGGCTTATGGATTATTTGATTTAGGAGGTAGATCACCCCCAAGAAAGGGGGTCACATTTTTTCCCCACCGCTCCAATCACACACTCCAGGATCGATTATATTTGGGTAATGTCTGAGCATGAGGAGAATGCGGGGTTCCAACATAGGATCCATCACGTGGTCCGACAACGCTCCCGTTACGCTGGAAACTAAGGGCTGACTACAAATACTATTCGAGCCAACCAATGCGATGTGGAGCTTAGTATGAACATTAATTAAAAAACCCGCAGACACGCGAGAGCTTAGGAAAAAACACTTGGGGAATATTTGCTGTTAAAGTGTAGGCTCTGTGTCCTCCCCCAGTTACTCTCTGGGAGGCTGTACTAAAAAGGAGGTTAGTTCGAGAAGATGTATCGCCATCGAGTCAAGATGTGTAGAGGGATGCAAATTTACAAAAGGCAAAACTACAGTCCCAGTTAGATGGCCTGGAGGCTGCTTTAAAAAACTCAACCCCAAACACAAACAGCTATCTTTAGGAAAATAATGGACTTGGGTGCATCAATTACGTTTCTTTAATGTTAAAGAAAAAAAAACCCAAAAAGATAAGAGAAAACTGTCCTACCTATACTCGAAGCATCGTTATTATGAGAAAGGTAATAGGCCTCACTCCTTGCTGGTAAACAGCTACGAGATGAAGCGGTGCGCGTTATCTTAAGCCCTCCCCCGCCCGAAGACATTCCCACGGCCCCCCGGCATCACTACACGAGTCCTAAAGGAGAATCGACTAATATGTTTCACTCGCTATTACTCTAAACTATACTCGTCTGTCCCAAAAACCCTTCCTTCGACGCCACAGAGGCGAGGGATCAGGCACTTAGAGCGTTTTTTCTCTAAATGTCACCTTCAACCCTTCCCAAAGGACAGTGACACCCTAAAAATGCACCTATAGGGCAGGAAGAATTTAGGGAGTCTTGAAGGAGACTAAAAAAACTAGGAAAAGGCCCAGCCCAGACGGGGATTCTCGATCTATACTACCAAACCTTTTCATCTCGGAGCTTATGTCACCAAATCCAGGTATATAATTCGATCCGGGAGAGGTAAATCAGTTGCTATGGTTTTCTACACTCTTATTTGACATTGATACCGAAACATGATAAAGGACCCGATGGTAGTATCTAATTACAGGCAAATAGCTCTTGTTAAACTCAGATCTAAAAGATTTTTACCAAAGATTCTGGGCTGAATCGTTCTGGCAATTGTTGCCACAATTAATCATAAGATCAAGTACGGATTCGTCTTAGGTCGGCAAGGAGGAGACAACACACGTTATTTTTTCAGGGCGATCAATCCTTATTGACGATCATAATGACAAAAAACACACTCTCGGGACTGGCTTTAAGTCTAATAGATGCCGAGAAGGCGTGTTCGAATCAGGGCTAACTGGCCGTATAGGAAGGCTTAATCTGCGACGGTTTGGTTTGTCGGCGAAACCCTTTTTATCTTTGGCGTGTTTGATACTTCCTCACCAGACCGTAAACTATTAAAGCTCCCTCATGGTCTCCCTCCTTTGATTAAACTGAATAACGGACGAGAAAGGCTGCCCTCTTCCCTCTTTTGTTTCGTACTATGTGTTTGAGCACTTGGCCTCCGCCATTCGCCTCAACCAGGGACATTACATACGAGGAGTTTTATGGTAGGGATGATAGAATATAAACTTTCACTTTACGCTGATGTTATCTGATTAACGCTCCACAGCCCCACACACCACCCTACCACAAACCTTCATAATCTTTTGCAAAGTTTTTCACAATGTCTCGGGATATAAAATGAACACGGAATAAGTCAGAAGCTCTACCGAGATTTAATTTGAGGAAGGAGGGAATTGAATGCCCTTTATAGATAAACTATTATTATAATTGAAACACAAACCTTCCTTGAGTATTATAGGGGTCATATAATCTACAGACTTTTTCGTCCTTGTTGGCCAAAATTTCCCCAAAAAACATATTGGGTTAATTCCCTAACTTAGGAAAATGGAATCCCTGCCAATGATCTTGGCTGGTTAGACTTCGCAGCAATCACAAGATGACTATCCTTTTCAAGTTAGTATTCTTTATTTGAAGACCCTCCCAATTCGACAACATCCCAAAGACTTGAAATCACTCCAAGCAGCTATAGTTAAATTTTCTGGGCTATGGTAGCAAAGGATTGGTTAGCAGCCACATTATTCGCTAAAAGTAAGAATGGGTAGGATTTGGAAGCACCAGACCTGAGGTTAAAATATTACATGGGCGGGGTCGCGATTGAGACGTACCTGCGTGGGACATACACTTTTTGCATATTCAGGTGGGCGCGAGGAGGATTGAAAAAATGTTGGATAGCTCCGGTCCATCCAAACTCATTGTTATGGCCACAGCAGTAAAGCATCGGGTTATCTATCTGAGGACCATGAGAAGTCCTTCAGAGATATATGGATAAACTGCGCAAAGAGAATGTCTATCTACTGCTCATCCCCACCCGGTCTCCCGTGGTCTCGGTTCCTGTTTAACCCTCTTTTCAGAGTGGTCTTTTGAAATAACCAGCCATGAGGAATGGTTTGAAAAGAAAAATTTTTCATGCTGCTGATGTGGTTGATCAAATTCATCTAGGACGTTTATTGACTTTTGAGAAAATCCAACAAATCATACCTCCAATAGGAGTAGATACACCCTATTTGCAGATCACCCATTTCCTGACTCTAAGTGGTTGGGCACCTCCTCAGCTGGTATCCTAGCCTTATCGGATTGTAGTTGCTGTGCTGCCAAATTAAAACAACACACGACACTGGGTTTGATTTCAGAAAAAAAAATCTACACGATACTAAGTCATCATTCCGGATATCCAAGTACAGCCAGGCATACATGAGTAAGTGGGAAAGTTTGTTCAAAGAGACCATATCGACACGAGGAATGGCCATTTAATATGGAAAATGAGCAGCCCAGACGTCCTAGGTGTACATCATATAACAAGGAAAATCAATATAAGATTCTAATGTTGTGTTATCATACCGGCCTTCTCCAATTAGATTTTACCATCAGTGTCAGAGAGATGCCTGGAGTTAGCAACATATAGCCTCGGGTCACCTGTTTCTTTTTTCTGGGGAATGTCCTAAAATTCGCAAACTTGGGGGTTATTATGTTCGAACTTCTCTAAAGGATATGTTAGATATGCAGGTTACGCTTGATCCCTTATCTTTCTTCTAAATTGTCTTTGACTCCAACAGGGGGCGAGTTCTCAGATGGCTCTGCATTTTTATATACAGCAGCGAGATGTTTAAAATCGCTGTTTTGGAAAGAAGGACTCTCCCTCGAAATTGGACCTTGTCCAGAGAATAGAGAAGTCAAAAGGATGGATACCTGTGTCGGGCAGTCAATAAAATATAGTGTGGAGCCATTCTTTGAAACTTGGTCCAGTGGGATGTATATGTGAACTTCGGCAGGATTGTAAGGAAATGTGACTTGTCTGCCACTTTCATTAAGGTGTATGACGATGTACACAGCTTAGGCCCTCTACAACATCTCCCCCAACCCTATCCCTCACCCTGCGGTAAGACAACGTGTGCTCTTGTGATTTGTCATATTTTGTTTGAATGGTCTTGTGCGCAATAAGCTCACTTAGTGATAGGGTCTGAGGTGGGTTTCTGTATTTTGATGGATACGATCGTCATGATTGTATAATCACACTATTGTTATTTAGATTATTTTTTTAAGTATACTTGTATATGGAGTTGAAATAACCTTAAGATTTGTCTATTTCTTTGTTCTCCTATAAAAATGATAATAAATATTCAATTGGAAAAAAAAAAGACAGTAGCTTGTTTTCATTAGTTACTGACAAGCTTTAAAGTGGTTGACTCACTACAAGGATTGCTTTTTATGTTAAAGATCTTGCAAAAACAAGTCACTTTGCAATATATGTCCATTACCAGTGTCCTACCTATTCTTAGATATCCTCTCTTGTATGGGCTGCATCAGCTCCTCAGGTCACTATAACTACAGACCTGTTTGATCTCTCCTGATAGGCTGCCAGCAATGGTTGCTATAGCTACAGACCTGGCTTTTACTGCAGCCTAGTAGAAGCCAGTAAACATGCCCCTGAATTCAAAATGAAACCAAGAAAACAGGACTGAGGTGAGGTGAATCAATATAGTGAGACAACCGCTTTAACCATTTAGATCTCTGTAGCTGTGTGCACTACAGTTTACAAACCTCCTGCACTCATCTCACTGTAACAAGCTCAGCTAGGAGTAGCAAAGCTGCTGTGGACCAACCATCAGCCGAACCATGAAGTGTGAGTCTGACGATGGCTGTGGCTCTGTAAAAGCACATGGTGAAAAAAAACCTTTAAATTCAATTAACTCTGTCTCGGGGAAATGGGTTTAAATCCCACCAAGGAGGACATCTACCAGGAGTTTGTATGCTCACCTTGGGTTTCCTCGGGTACTCCGGTTTCCCCCACATTCCATACACATAAGTTAATCGGAATCTAATGTAAATGATGGAAACTCTGTACGCTATGTAAAGGAATATAATAAATAAAATTATTTTAAAAAATCAGCAATTCCAGCATTGTTCTTTTCAAGTTTTGCGCTGTTCACCACACTGCATAAATAATGTGGTTTATTTATTCGGTGGGTCAGTACTATTACAATGATACAAGGTTAAGGCCCCCTTCACAAGATCATTTTACATGACTTTTTCGCTTGAAAAAAGTGTCAAAAACTGCAGTTAAGAGTATTTGCTAATACAGTATTTTACACATTATCTCTGGAGTAGTTTTCCCGTAACAAATCATGTGATCTATCATGTGAAAAAAACTCATAAAAAAGCACAATATTTTTACGTTTTGTGCCAAATTTTTGGCACATTTGTTCGATTCTGGCGTTATACACCCCCCAAAACTTGGCACATTCAAAAGTGTTGTTTAGGATGCAGATTGCACCCAGTTTGAGCATACAACTGTTCATAAATCTATAGAACAGGGCTGTGACGAGATTTTGGCTGCAAAGCACGGCAAAAAACTGGCGCAGCCCTGTTCATACATGTCATACCCAAAGTATCTAAAACACATAGGGCGACATGTATGAACGGTGCTATGCCAGTTTTCTGGCATTATATGGCCAAAAGCCTGTTACAGCCCTGTTCTGTAGATGAATGAACTGTTGTATTCCAAAACTTTGCAGAATCTGCACCAGACACAACACTTTTGATTGCTACAAGTTTGTTGAGGCATGTCATGACAAAATCATACGATTGTGCCAAACTGTGGTACAAATCCAAACCAGTTTCAAAGTGGTATGGCTGAGACAAATTATGCTGTAGAACCGGACACATGTATAAAGTGCTGGGATAACGCACAAAGAACGATAGGTGTGTACAACACCTTGTGGACTAACCTGGTAGTAAGCCGTAATGACTGTACGCGCGACTCCCTTCTGCGGCTCCGATACTCCTGGCTGCACGGAATCCAAAAGCATCCTTCGACCCAGTCGCTGATGCAATCAAAACAGACTTGTTTCCAAGGAAGCAAATCCAGCATTCAGGTGTATCGGTGAGTAGCAAAACAAACTTTTATTCAGCAATAGTTACATAAATGCCACAGGGGACACAAGTGGCTCCAGCCACCTCTTATCGGCGACGCGTTTCGGGCTTGCTTGCCCTTATTCACTGCCTCAAGAGTTAGTATGTGCTACCCGGTTAAATAGCCAGATGGAGTAAAGCCATGGACCAAAGGATCCTGGGAAATTTCCCATTAACCCCATCCTGGCTACTACCCAACCTGTAGCATATATTTTTCATAACCTATGATATCACATTAAAAATAAAAAACATACATGACAAGTGTTACTACAAATGAATATAAAATAAATCTGAAATTAAAACACTCCCTTAACCTCCCTACATGGACTTAGCTATCAGGCATATAAAAACTATGTATATATAGTTTTTATATGCCTGATAGCTAAGTCCATATAGGGAGGTTAAGGGAGTGTTTTAATTTCACATTTATTTTATTTTATATTCATTTGTAGTAACACTTGTCTTGTATGTTTTTTATTTTTAATGTGATTATCATAGGTTATGAAAAAATATATGCTACAGGTTGGGTAGTAGCCAGGATGGGGTTAATGGGAAATTTCCCAGGATCCTTGGTCCATGGATTTACTCCATCTGGCTATTTAACCGGGTAGCACATACTAACTCTTGAGGCAGTGAATAAGGGCAAGCAAGCCCGAAACGCGTCGCCGATAAGAGGTGGCTGGAGCCACTTGTGTCCCTGTGCCATTTATGTAACTATTGCTGAATAAAAGTTTTTTCTTGCTACTCACCGATACACCTGAATGCTGGATTCGCTTTCTTGGAAACAAGTCTGTTTTAAAGTGCTGGAAGACACTTTCATACGTACTGGAACCTTCTACATTCCTCTAAAGTGATTTAGAACTGGCATGTCAGCATCAGGTTTCATACAAGTCATCCATAATAAAAGTGTGGATATGGTGTGGCGGTATTATTCATTCATTATGAGGAGGTGATGTGTGGTCTTGATGTGGTGGTATTATTCGGTTACTTTGTGGTGGTGATATGTGGTCATGGTGTAGTAGTAGTATTCAGTCACTATTTGGTGGTGATATGTGGTCATGGTATTGTGGTATTATTCAGTCACTATGTGGTGGTGACATGTGGTCATGGTGTGGTGGTATTATTCAGTCACTATGTGGTGGTGACATGTGGTCATGGTGTGGTGGTATTATTCAGGCACTATGTGGTGGTGATATGTGGTCATGACGTTGTGGCATTTTTTCTTAGTATAATTATTAGTAATATTGGCTCTGAGATTCTGCTTTTGTGTAACAGTGTTATTTGGTAATTGTATGACCATTATTTAGTGGTTTTATACTTAGGGGGAGTTCACATTGCATCTTATTGTGCATGCACTGTAGAGCAGTTGAAATTACATGCTTCCAAGCATGTCATTTCAACAGCGCAAATACTGCCCAACGCTGTGCCTCCTATACTTTGCAGATGTGTGCAATATTATTATTGTAAAATATGTGGTGTGTGATTGATGCCGCATGTTGTCTATGACAACTGCCTTGCTCATTGTTTGGGCCGTATCTCGGTGAAATGATGCCGGAATACATTGAAGGAAGACTTGGGGGGGCCCCTTTTAAAAGTGATGGAGCGGGTGAGGGGACAGTAAGTAGCTTTGGGGGGGGGGCTGAACAAGGGGGCTGTTGTCCTTTTGCCCAGTGGATCCCTCAAATAAAAGGTGAAGGCGTCACTAGCAAAGGAAAATTTCCAGAGAGAACCTTTTGGAGAGCAGAGGCAGTTGAGGGGCAGTTCAAAAGAATTGACAGAAGGGAAAAATCAGACAGAGGAGAGGAAGAAGCAGAAGGGGGTTGGTGTACATGTCCCCCCCTTTTGGATGGTAAAATTTTGTTGCCCAAAACTGTTAAGCAAGAGAAAGGTCTGTCACTGTCTATGTGTTGGGCCATAAATGGCCCGTGTCTCTCCTGTGGCCCTCAGTTGGCTCCCAGTCCACGCGCGCTCCGTTGTGGACCACGGGCGGGGCCGGTTTCACTAACCTGGGGTTCCCCCGCTGTGGAACTCACCTGTCCTTGCTCCCATTCCTGCTGGGGGCTCTGCCGCCCCCCCTCTGGTTCAGCCTCCTTTCCTCCCCCCGACTCCCTGGCCCTATGCTCCAACGGTCCCCCTCACGTCAACACGTTTGACTTTTTAAAAGGGAACATTGTCCCAAAACCCCCAGTCTAAGACCGGACCCCAGCTTATAAGGGAATTTTCTGCCCCCGGTCTCGGGCCCGTTCCTTGTTTTTTCTATGTAGAGTTTGACCTTTGCTTGCTGGTTTTGCTGCTTCCAGGGACTCCAATTAATTTTCCGCTTTTGTTGTGTCTACTGCTTTTCCTGCCACTGTAAAAGTTGCACCTGTGTTTCTGCTGTTCTCCTAAACCATTACCATCCGTTACCTGTTGGGAGTTAAAAACGTCTATGGCTACACCTTTTGTATCCATCATTCTATAGTACCCAGGTTTTCCCTTGTCCTGAAAATCATCGCATGGGGGTCTTACCTAATGCCCTTTCTCAGTGTCATAGAGGACCCACCATCTTCCCCGTCATTTAGTGCCCCTCAAGAGAGAAAGAAGGAAGTTACCTGTGAGGTCTCAGTACCAGTGTGGATAGGGAAACTCCCCTCCACGGTGGCCCCCAAAGAGAGCCTTTTTGCCATATGGGGGTTTCGAAACCATTGCACTGGATACAGTTACCTAATAAATTAAGTGTCATTTTCCTGTTCATTTGTTCTCTTTTTCAAAAATACAGTAAAAGAGTTAAAGATAGGACTCTTTTTGTTTTGCCGACCAGATTTTACGCCCCATAATCAACTCCCCTTGGGGCCCTAGGATTCCAGTCCAACTTTACTCCCTAGACCGAAAAAGGGGGGCCGGCTCATATTAAACCCAACGGCTAAATTTTTAAAACTCCCTGTAAAACGAGGGGGGGAAAGGGAGGGGATACCCGGGAACCCACTTTAGCAATTGGTAAAGGCCCCCGCAGTAGGACCACGTGATCATATATTTAAACACCAAATCCACCTATTAGCTGATAAAAGTCTTTGGGTAAAAACCCCCTTTTTACTTTGAAAGAAAAGTTGGAAAAATGTACTTTTTTTTAAGGCAACCCAGCCAATTTATAATTTTTTTATTTTAAAGTTACAAAAGGAAGGGTTAACACCCTTTTAACATTTTTTTTGGTGGGGGTCCCCTCAGGGAATTAATTTTGGGCCCCACACCCCTTGGGTAATTTTGGTTTGGGGGGTTCAGTGGGAGGATTTTTATTCCTGTATAAGGTTTTGGGGAAACCCAAACGGAAAAAACTTTTTCGAATTCAAAAAATTGGGGTCATTTATTTTAACAGCAAACATATAGAAACGGGTAGAGTAACTCCCCAAAATTTGAAAACCACAAGGGGAGATCCCTGCAAACAGCAAGGGCTGAAAGGGTCCAGATATCCCTTGCAAATGTTTTTGGCCCCTTTCAGGTCATATCTGCGGGAAAAAATTCGGGTGGCACATGTGGAAGTGACTGCAGCATATAGTTTGCAAAAAAACAGGGGAGCAAGGCACCAGGGGGTAAAAAAATGGGCGTACTCATTTCTGATGTCACACTGTGAATCATCCCCAACAAACCCTCCTTTTTAAAACCAATTTTGTAAAAAATTTGGAAAGTTTTGTAACTCGGGGAGTGCCTAAATCTTACCCAAATTTACATTTATTTTGGCTTTCTGAACCCAACTTCCATTTTTAAATTTCTAAATCACACACAGATAGGAACACCCCAGCTTTTTCTCAATGGTTCCCTACCCGCACAACACTACTCAATCCCCCCTTTTTAAACGTGTTTCAATGGATTTGGGCCCAAAAAGTAGGTAAAATTTTAGGGGGTCCCCAAAATCACCTTTGTGTATGGGTTTTTCTATAAAGCACCCCCCACCACCCCCCAAAATGAAAACCCCAAAGGGTCCCAGGGGTGAGGTCAAACTTCCCCATTACCAGGGGGCCCCAAATCACACAGACAAAATGGCAAAGATAAACACAATGAGAAACGTGGGGGCTCTTTTAACATTTCACATTAGCTTTGAAACTAAAGCTAGGCACCCAAAAATAACATTTTAAACTTTTCTCAGGCAGGGGGGTTGGAAAAAAGGAAAAAAAAAAAGTCAACTTACCTCCAGGTCCCCCCCCCGCCTAAACTGTGAGGGAAAAAAAAGGGACCACGACCGATCTTTTTGGAAACGAAATAAAGGAAACAGGAAGTGAAGAAAGCCTATCCAGGGGGTCGTACATAACAAAAGCGGCGGGGAAGGTAAGTTTGCGCTATTGCCTCATTTAAGTTTAAAAAAAAAAAAACTGGGCCCCCCTTTAAAGGGGGTGTGGCAGGTCTTGTGGGGCCCTTGCATAGCTTTTGATTTACTTTTAAAAGTTCATCAAGTATATAAGCCCAATGATACTCTGCCTATTTTTTTTCCTTTTAGGTTTCTTCTAGATTTTTTTCTTTGCAGAAAAAAAAATGACAACACCCCAACAATCCCCACATCCACAGACTTTTACCCGGGGAACACAAGTGAAAACCACTATGTTGGGGTTTTGAGAGGCTTTTGGGGATATGCAAAAGGGGAAACCCCAAGGCTTAAATTTTAATCTGATTAAAAAGAAAATTTTCACCCCGGGGAATGACCTTTTTAACTTCCTACACAAAGGCTCCGCATTTCAAGGGCCCAAAAGAAATCCAAAAAAGGAGAGTGGGGTATTAAAATACAACCTGTAAAAGAAAATCACAGTTTGTTTGGGGGCCTTTTCCCCTTCCCGCGAGATAAACATAAAAAGTGGGTTTTTTCTGAATTGGAAAGTCTCACAAAAAAAAATATCAACTTTTCACATCGGAGCGAAATCCAAAACTTCTTTTATGGCTTCTCGGCAGTCAATAAGGGGTTGATAAGCTTTTGATTACTCTTTTTTTTTCCCCATCATCCAAAAAAGTTTTAAAAAGCGTAGATGGGGAATACAATAAAGGGGGTCGGATTAGTATCGGGAAAGTCAAATGGGGAAAATTAAAAAAAGAAAACATTTAACATAAAATAAAAAACACGGATTCATTTAAATGATTTTCATCAGCCAACAAAAAATTTTGTAAATTTCTTAATCTACAAGATTTTCTTTACATAAAAATCCCAACCCTCAAAACCCTTGCACTTACCTCATCTCTGTTAAGGGTACCATTCTTTGGGAAATTTTTTGCCTTTTTCCCTCCCTAATTTGGGGGGAACTCATGGGGGGAGGTCAAATCCCCCTTGACCCCCCAAACTTTATTTTAAAAGCACTTCCCTGACCCAAATTTTTTGGGATGAAAAGGTTTTCCCAAAAAGAGCACCAAGGGCCTTGCTTTTTGGCTCCAGTAGGCCCTGGGGAGGTCAGTTGATAAGGGTTGCAAACAATAAAGATCAAAAACTTTTAATTCCCAAAAGTGTCTTTCAGGGGCTTGGGGGTTTTTTGCAAAAGCAAAAAAAGGGAAGTGGGGAAACTAAACTGGGTTTCCCAAAAAAACTAACCCAGAGGGGCCATAGGAAAAATTTTAGGGCCCCCCAAAGGGGCTAAAGCTTTCCCGATCTCCCACCCATTACTATTTTTTAAACTTGCACCATATCAAGAGCTGTATAAAAAAGAAGACTGCCTTTTTTTACCTAGAGCAAACCAATTTAAACTCAATTTTAATTTTTTCAGAGCAGTGGGAAGAAATGGAAACTGAGCATGATTGGGTTGCAATTTGGAAAAAAAAAAAAGACTTTAAAGGGTGTCTCACACATTGATTCATCTTACCTCAGTCCTTTTCTTGGGTTTACTTTTTTCAGGGGGGTGGTTTTTCTTTGGGTTCCACTTTGGCTGCAGTAAAGCCACTCTGTACTATAGCAACCAATGCCCTTTCCCGGGTATCAGGGTAATCAAACAAGTCCCGAAACTAAAGCGACCTGGGGGACCTTTATGCAGCCCACACAAGAGGGGATATCTAGGAATAGGTGGGAACCCCTATTAAAAGGACACATATTGAAAAAATGACTTGTTTTCAAGATCTTTAACATAAAAAACAGCAATCCCTGTAATGAGACAACCTCTTTTTTGAAAACTGGTTTGATAAGAAGACCCAGTGTTTTTATCTGAAAACCCTGAGGACAAAAAAAGTCTGCATAGGGAATGTATACGTAAAGTGGCAAAGGGTGACTTTAAGGGCCTTTGTTCACAAAGGTTTTCAGGGGGCGGATTGGAGCCGTACTGCACTGCCGAATTTTTCCCCTTCCGTACGGCTCCCAAACCGTCCCAGTAATACTGTAATCCCCCAGTTTTTTCATAGAGAAAATGGGCAGTGAATTATTTACCCGGGGCGTAAGCGCCGTAGATAATGAAAGTCAAAGGGGGCGGGGAGCTGCCGTCCCCCCGCCCGCCCCCCCGCCCCGGGGAAAAAAGGGTTTCCGGGGTAAAATTTCGGGGCGAAATCCGCCCCCGCAATTAAACCCCGGGAAAAAGCTTTTGTGAACCAGGCCTAAGTCAAAACTATTTAAAACCAGAGCATTGAGATGTAGATGAATGACTTGGGTCACGACAAAATTGTTTTTCAGAAGTACCCCCTAAACCCCCTTTCCCAAGATGAACTGCCAACCCCTTGAAGTTTTAAAAGGGGAACAGCTTTTTAATTAAACCTTTAATGATACAATAAAAGGGGGTTTAATGACCAGTCAAAACCCAAACCCTGCTTAATTTTAAAAAATCTCTTCACCTTCCCTAATATAAGTGTAAAAGTAAACCAATTAAAACCCCCACCTGAGCAATACAATTTTGCAAAAACCCAAATTGACAATTAGAAAAAAAAATGTAATTGTTTAATTATCAACTTCAAAACCCATGCAACTTATTGTATACCCCAAAAATCTCCCGTGAATTGGCCCAACCCCCTGTGGTTAAAAAAACCCTTTTAATTAAAAACCTAAATGAGGCAAGTCTGTGAGAAAAAACTTTTAAAACAAAACTCGTAAGGGGAAAGTCAAGGTAAAAAAACCCTTTTCCCCTGACCCCCACCTCCATTAAAGGGAAAATAAAACTTATTTTAAAATGGCAGTGAAAAATAACATCAGACATCAAAACAAAAACTCTAACCTTTCTAATACTCAGACCACTTTTGGGGGTGGTAAAAGGCTTCCGGTGGGGGGATAAAGCAAAAACTCTCATGGTCATGGATAAATAGTGCCGTAATTTGTCATTAATGCACTGTCCTTGAAAATGGACTTCCCGATCTTCACAAAGCCCCAAAATAATGCATTTTTGGCCCGGTGTCACTGTTAACCCCTTCTGTACTAGTACAACTATGAAAATCCAGGCCCAAGCTACATGAGTTTGCATTATTATCCTTGGTATTCGAATGTAAAAATGGTCCCTGATTACCCCTAAAAAACCCACAAATTTTTTTGGGGTCTGTGCCCTCTGCTACATTTTCCCGGAAAACAGAAAAATCAAAAATTTTATTGTGTCAAAACAATTTTTAAACTTTAATTTGAATCTAACCTGGAAATAACTCCGATTTTAAATCACTTTTTAAAAAATTTCTTTACCTTTTCTAAACGAACTTTTTTTACTTTAATTTCCTTTTCATGATTACAAGGTAAGGTATTGTCCCCCAAAAAGCAACGCGGTTCCCCTGTCAGGTTTCCCTAGTTTTTGCCCATGCTGTTTCCCCAGCTCCGGAAACGCACACAACCCATCCCTTTTTCTCCCCACTGGGGATCTGGGCTCCTCTCCGCCCATGATTGTCTGTGCTGCAACTGTCACCACCTCTGAGGGGAAATCCGTTCCCCTCGATTTTAAAGGGGTAAGCATGTCATCCGATTTTTCCTGCACCAATACCTTCCACCGGGGGTTTAATCATAATCCCAAAACTCTCCCGTTTTTGGCGGGGGGTCCCGCTTTTTGGGTCCCCCCCCGCCCCCCCGGGGGGAGTTTGGCATTCCCCCGCCGCCTGCGGCGGGGGGGGTCCTTTTAAATTTTTCCCGCGGCGCAAAAAGACGTTTTGGGCCTACTCTTGCCCGCGGGACCCTCCTAAACAGGGGGGTGCAGCGGCCGCAGCGGCCGGCCACCCCCGCGGTCTCACGTGCGGGGGGGAGGCAGGGGGGGATGCTCCCTCCCCCTCCCCCCCCTGTATGTACGGCCCGGTGGGGAAACCCACATACATTCCGGGGCCGGGGGGGAAGGACCGCGGCCTGCAGGGGAAGGACGCGGGCTGCTCCACTTCCCCCCCCCGTGAAAAGAGATCGGTCCCGGGGGCGCCCGCGCTGCAGGAGCCTGGTAAGGGAAGTGGGGTTTTATTTTTGATTTTTTTTAGCTTTTTGGGGGCTCTACCTGGCAACAGAGAGGGCAACACCTGGGAACAAGGGGGGGACTACCGGCAACAAGGGGGGGACTACCCGGCAAAAAGAGGGGGCAACTACCCGGCAACAGAGGGGGGGGAACACCTGGCCAACAGAGGGGCACTACCTGGCAACAAGGGGGCACTACCTGGGGAACAAAGGGGGCACTACCTGGCAAAAAGGGGGGATACCTGGGAAAAGAGGGGACACACTGGCAACGAGGGGGGGAACTACCCGGAACAGAGGGGGACCCTGGCAACAAAAGGGGGGACTACCGGCAAAAAAAGGGGGCACTACCTGGCAACAGAGAGGCAACTACCCGGGAACAGAGGGGGCAACTCCCGGCAACAGAGGGGGGCCCCTACCTGGGAACAAGGGGGAAATACCTGGCAACAAGGGGAAACTACCTGGCCCAACAGAGGGGGCACTACCTGGCAACAAAGGGGGGAACTACCCGGCTAACAGATGGGGGCACTACCCGGCTAACAGAGGGGGGATACCTGGCAACAGAGGGGGGCACACCTGGCAAAAAGGGGGGGGCCCACCTGGGTAACAATGGGGCACTACCCGGGAACAGAGGGGGGCACTACCTGGGAACAGAGGGGGCACTACCTGGGTAACAATGGGGCACCCGGCAACAGAGGGGGCACACCTGGACAGGGGGGCACAAAAAGGCAAAAGGGGGACACTACCCCGGGGAACAATGGGGGCCTACCTGGCAAAAAAAGGGGACACTACCTGGCAACAGAGGGGGGACCCTGGCAAAAAGAGGGGGCACTACCTGGCAACAGAGGGGACACTCCTGGGAACAGGGGGACACTACTGGCACAGAGGGGGACATTACCTGGCAAACAGAGGGGGGGACTACCTTGGGGAACCGAGGGGACATCTACCTGGCAACAAAAAAGGGGGGACTACCTGGAAAAAAGGGGGGACTACCTGGCAACGAGGGGGCACTACTGGAACAGAGGGGGCACACCTGGGAACAGAGGGGACTCTACCTGGCAAAAAAAGGGGGGATACCCGGCTAACAGATGGGGGCACACCTGGCTAACAGATGGGGGGACTACCCCGGCAAAAAGAGGGGGGACTACCTGGGTAAAAAATGGGGGCCCACCCTTGGGAACAATGGGGGGGGACCTCCTGGCTAACAATGGGGCACCTACCTGGCTAACAATGGGGGGCACCACCCCCGGCTAACAAAGGGGGGGGATCTACCTGGCAAAATTTGGCTCTACCTGGCTACAGAGGGGGGACTACTTGGGTAAAAAGGGGGCATCTACCGGCCTTTAAGGGGGGCCCACCTGGTTATGGGGGGGTATACCTGGCAAAGGGGGATCTACCTGGCTTTCCCTTCCCCCCAAAGCCGTTATGCAGTTATGGGTGGGTGTGGCTTTTTGAAGGGGCGTGGCATACCAACAAGAGGGCGTGTCCATGCAAATTTTTTGCCGCCCACTAGATTTCCTCCCCTTTTTTTTATTTTCGAAATTGGCAAATATGGTTTTTAAACAGGCCACTCCCAGTTTTCCTTTTTGCAGTTTTTTGGGACGTTACTGAGCCTTGCACTATCCCCCGTTTTTTTGTTATTCTTGGGGTTTGCCTTTGGCTTTGTTTTTTTGGATACTTTTCATTTTTTCCCTTGCCCCTTTTTCCCGACTACAAAACTCCGCTGGAAAATCACTCCCTCCTGTCCCTCGATACCCTTTTTGGGACCTCAGTTGCACCTCGATGACCCTAAAAAATGGGGAGTGACCTGGGGGGGTTTTTTCCCCCCATGCCATTCTTCTTGCAGCGAGGGTCTGGGTGAAAAAAAGGGCTCCTTAGAAATCCATTCTCTGGCGTGGTTGTTGTCAACTTTCTCGGTCGACTCAGCAAATCCACCTACCCACCCATGACAAGTATCATATTCTCCTAACTTGTCCCTGAGCTGTCTTTTGCTTGATTTCCCTTCTATCCCTCCTGGTCCTCTGTCTCATCTTTCTTCCCACCACAGTCTTCTGTCTGCTGGACAAATTTTTGTATAACATATTCAGCATTTTCCAATCAGCAGGTGCCAGCTAAAAGGTACAAAGCCTCACTGCATATCAACTTGGAAAAAACAGCACTCTTTAATAAAACTTAGGGGGAAAATGTGTGAAAACCTGTCTTGGTCTAAGACTTTTCTTGTTGCCCATAGCAAACCAATCAGCATTCCCCAAATTTTATTTCATAAGTGCTCTGAAGAAATGAAAGGGGAACTCTCATTAGTTGCTATGGGCAACAAAAAAGTCTTAGACCAAGATAGTTTTTTAGACAGTCCCCCTTAATCTTTTTTTCTCCACATACCAATCCCTGGAGATGATTTATTCAAAAGAGGACATCATTTCTGGGATCAAACTATACACCCGATCATGTTGATTAGTGTTTTTTTAGTGCGAAATGTGTTTCAAAAAAGGATCTTTCTCAAAAGAATATATCGTAATGTCTCTCTCCACCTTGTCAAGTCAATCATGGGTTGGCTTGGAAGCATGGACGGAAAATTCTTTCTGCTAGGAATCCACCACAGTATAGTTCAGGCCTGCACAAAATGCAGCCTGCAAAATGGACCACAAGGGCGGTTTTGGCCAAACTCTTCTCCAATATAGGCATTTCCTGACCGGTCCAGGGGCATTACTGTATGGTTTTTTAAGGCATTCCAAAGTGGACTGAAGGCATTCCAGTCTATCTGTTTTTTTTTCCGCATGATATAAAACCCTACCTCCTAAATTTGTGGCAAGTCTGGTATAGTGCATACATGTGGATCAAAGGTGCTCTATGGTTCTGAATTTCCCACCAACAACTTATATTATAAAAGGAATTTAAAAAAAAACTTTTTCCTATTTCTGAAGTTGTTTGGCATCGTCTACAGAGCACTGGTCTTTGGTAGGATTTTTA
>JAODAL010039834.1:0-37578 GCA_025379985.1 Phyllomedusa bahiana
TGTGCTCAGCTCTGGGGGATCTTCAGGCTGCACACTATGCACGATTCCCCCCCTTTAAAACACTTTCCTGCTGACAACCCCGGGTTGAGGGGACGGGGGCCCCCAGCCCTCCGGGACAGGGGCGAGGGCACTACCAATGGGAGGACCCGGGGCCGTTTCCCCAATCACTGCGGGGGCGGGTATCCGGGAAATTCCCTTTTAAACTCCCTAAAGGGCTGTTTTCTGCACCGTGATTTTCCCTGGCTCCCTTTGCTTCTTGTCCCTTTGTGTTTTTTGTTTTGTTATCTTTTTACCTGCCCCTGGGCGGGTTTCTCCTTCCCCGGGGGTTTTGTCTCCTAAATTTGGCTTTTGCTTCCGTTTGGTTTTGCCCCTGGGCCGGGTTTTTACTTTCATTCCTCGGGTTTCCATTTGTGGTTTTGGCTTTCCCTTTTTGTTTAAGACCCGGACTGTCGCCCTTTTCTTGCTTTTCCCCGGCCCCAGCACTTTATAGCACGGGGATTTCGCCCAGTGCCTTCTGCCGCCTAGGACAGCACGTCAAGTGGGGCAGGGACGGGGGGGGGTACCATTTAAGGGCCACTGAAACCCCTTGCCCGTAAAAGGGAATATTATAGAACTGTCAGCCCAAACCCTTGATCTTTTTTTAGGGAAGGGGTTTAGTAAATTTCGGGGAAAGTGGGGGGGCCCTGGGATATCATGATTTTAGACTTTGCATTTGTTTTTGACAGGGTTTTTCAAAAAAGCCCCCTGGGGGGGGGGGGGGCTTTTGGCTTAGAAATAACGGGTTTGTAACTGGATTAACACTGGCTTGTCGGATGCTACTAAAAAAAAGTGGTGGTAAATGTTTTCAACTCTAAAAGGGTCCCCATTTTATAATTGGTTTCCCCCCAAAGCTCAGAAACGGGGCCTTTTTTTTTTCAATTTATTAATGAATTAAATAAAGGGGAAGGGGGATTTAATAGCACTGTTTTTTATTTTTGCAGATGGGCACCAAGCAAATTTTTTAGTGCAACAATGATATTCGTAAATTGCAAGCCCAAACCCGGGCACACTGAATATATGGACATCCACTTGACAAAGAGGTTCAAAAGTGGGTAAATTTAAAAAATTTTGTATCTTGGTACTAATAAACGCAGGGATCAATTGGGCCCATGGGTTTAAAAAACAGGGGGAAAACGCCATTGAGAAGGAAACTTTGCTTCCTTTTAGACATAGGGTTACAGAACAGCAGCAAAGCAATCACTGCCCTAATGGGCCCCAGGGTATTGGGGTTTTAAAAAAACATGGACTCCCGGGAAAAGGGATGAAAAAAATTACCCCCTATATAAAGCAAGCATATCTGGAATATGCTGTTTATTTTTTACGCCCCCTAGTTTAAAAGAAAGGATGTAAATGGAGCAAAAAAAAATTTTAAAAGGGCAACCAAAAAAATAAGGGGAAAGGAGCACTTTCTTTTTAGGAAAAAATTTAAAAAAATTGGGTAGTCTTGAGAAAAGATGGCTAGGAGGGGGGCATGATTAATTTGTATAACTACAGTATCTCACAAAGTGAGTGCACCCCTCACATTTTTGTAAATACTGTATTATATTTTTTCATGGGACATCACTGAAGATATGATACTTTGATACAATGAAAATAGTGCACAGCTTGTTTAATAGTGTAAATTTGTAGTGAGTACACCCTTAAGTGAATATGCACAAATTGTGCCCAATTTGCCATTTTCCCTCCAATGTGTTATGTGACTCGTTAGTGTTACAAGGTCTCAGGTGTGAATGGCGAGCAGGTGTGTTAAATTTTGTGTTATTGTTCTCACATTCTTTTATACTAGTCAAAAGTTCAACATGCCAGCTCGTAACACAGAACTCTGAGGATCTGAAAAAAGTATTGTTGCTCGACATAAAGACTGACTAGGCTAGAAGAAGATTAGCAACACCCTAAAACTGAGCTGCAGCATGTTGGCCAAAACCATACAGCAGTTTAACAAGACAGGTTCCACTCGGAACAGGCCTCGCTATGGTCGACCAAAGAAGTTGAGTACACATGTTCAGCATCATATCCAAAATATATTTCAAAATATATTTAATTTAAATAATAATAAATATAAACATGTTTCAAAATAGACATATCAGTGCTGCCAACATTACTACAAAAGTTAAAGGAGTGGGGATTCAGCCTATCAGTGCTCAGACCAAATGCTGCACACTGCATCAAATTGGTCTTCATGACTGTCGTTCCAGAAGGAAGCCTGAAGATGATGCACAAGAAAGCTCACAAACAGTTTGCCGGTTTCAGACTAAGGACATAGACTACTGGAACCATGTCCTGTGGTCTGATGAGACCAAGATAAACTCATTTGTGTGTGTGGCAGCACACAAGTGTGCAGTACAAAGATTAGTGTGTCTTGCCTACAGTCAAGCATGTTGGTGGGAGTGTGATGGTTTGGGGCTGCATGAGTGCTGCCGGCTGTGGGGAACCATGAATGTCAATATGTACTATGACATACTGAAGCAGAGCAAGATCTCCCTTTCGAAACTGGGCTGCAGGGCAGTATTCCAAAATGATAAGGACCACAAGCACACCTCCAGGACCACCACTGCCTTGCTAAATAAAATAAGAGAAAAGTTTCTGACTCCCCCATTTAGCTCCTAAAGATGTTTGAGCATCTGTGGGGGCCCCCCAAAAACTGCGGGGGGAAGAAGCATAAGGGCCTAACGCTCCAGATTTTGTCCAGGGGGAGTAAAAGAGGATTCCATTGCAACCTGTTAGGCCTAGTGAACCCCCCATCCCAAGAGAAAAAGGCAGTGCTGGAAAAAATGGTGGTCACGAAAATATTGACACTTTCTCACAATTTGTTCTTTTTTTAAACAAAGGGGTTTTACTCATTTTGTGCCATAGTTAGACATTGCGGGGCTTGTTTGAGTTCTTGTGGGGCAACCCAAATTTACACGTTATACAACAAGCTTACACTTATTAAATTGTTTTAAAAATGTAAAAACTTCATGTTGTTCCAAAGATAAATACAATATTTACAAAAATGTGAGGGATGTACTCATTTTTAGGGAGATACGTATATAAATGGCCCTACAAAAAGTAGGGTAAAAAGTTATTTCAGAAAATCCTAACGAGGGGAACATTTTTTTTAAATCTAAGAAATAAAGGGATTAAATCTCCAGGGGAGAAAAGCCATCTTAAAACCATGAGAACTGAATCTGGGGGAACAGCCTGCATAGGAGCTGGCACAGCAGGAACATTGGGGTTTTTAAAGAAAGGATTAATAACTACTTATAACTAAAAAATTTTTTTAAAATTTTATTTAGCCGCATAAAATGTCTAATCCAGTCTATGGAAATTTTGGAGGGGAAAAATTTAAAATTTTAGTGAAATTTGGTTCTTTGCCTTATTAGTTCCAAAGTCTTCATCAGTAGGGAAAACAAAGCTTAAAAATTCCCTATCCCTCTCCTTTCATCCATATCTATCCCCACCCCTGGTTGAACTTGATAGACATATGTCTTTTTTTAACCATACTAACTATAAGACAAAAGCATTTTTATGTGCTTTTGTGTACATACAAGTTGCTTTGGTAACCTGCATACCAGATGGACCTCTATTATCTGATTAGATAAACAAGCAAAGCGGGGGTGATGCACCCCCAAAAAGGACTGACGGACTGAGTCTGACAAAAATTTTTTGACAGTTTTTTACCTTCCAGTGTTTCAGAAATTGTTTTCTTGGATACATTTGTTTTAAGTTAGTAAGACTTTTTTGGGCCCTACATCCTTGTTATTTGTAAAAATTTAAAAATGTCATTAAAATTTTTCTGTAAGACAAGTTTTTCCATACAACATATTTTAAAACTACATCTACCATATATCTTTTTAGGTTGGCAAATTTTTTTCAATGTCTTTTTATTTTTTTTTTGACATTAGGGGGCTTCAAAATTAGTAGTAATTTTTTACATTTCCAAAAAATTTGCAACATTATTTTTTTAGGGACCAGGAAAAATTCAACTTTGCTTTTAGAGGCCTAAGTTTAATACCCCCCATAAATAAAACCCCCAAGAAACTACACCCCTTAAAGCATTTACGGATTTATTTTCCATTAGGTTTTCCCCGAAATTTAAAACAAAGTGGAGGGGAAATTTAAAAATGTAACTTTTTTTTGCAGATTTTCATTTTTTTTCATTATTCACTGGAACACGGAGAGTCACCAGGGAAATGGAATTCACATCTCTTTTTCCAAACCGCGTTTTTTGAGATATTCCATATGTAAACCCTTTTGAGCTATTTTACTCAACCACAAGCCTCAAATGGGGAAAAGCACCTACTGGACTTTGGGGTCTCTTTTTATTACAATTTTTTTGTAGGGGGCCATTTCAGTTTGCAGACACCGTAAAAAGGCTAAAAACTTAATAAACAACCCTAAAAGACCCTTATTGGAAAATACACCCCCTTTAAAAAATATCCAGGGGTGCAGTGATATTGACCCCACAGGTTCCACAATTTTTTTAAACTTCACTGTGAAAATGAAAAAAAAAATTCTTTCCCAAAAATCGCAGTTATACTGAAAATGTTTTTTTTTAAAAGGGAACCCGGGGAAAAAAAATACCCCAAATTTTTATGAATTGCTTCCAAATTTTTGGGAATACCCTATAGTGGGGGTAAAAATGCTTTTGGGCATATGGCAGGTGTACAATGGAGGGAATCGTTTTGGCTTTTGGAACACAAATTTGGGGGGTGGGCATGTCGCATTTACAAACCCCAAATCCCAAGTCAACCATTTTGGATTCAGTTTACCCACAGGGCGAACATAAAAGAGATACCCAAATTTGTAAAAAAAATTTTAATGCTTTTATACAATAAAAACATTTTTTTTTCCAAAGGGAAAACACAATTTTGCATTGCCAAGTCTAAGCTATTACTTTTTATAGGCTTGTTTTTTGCGGGAGAGTTGACCTTTTTATTGGCATACTTTTTTGGGGGAAAAAAACTTTTTGATTGCTTTTTTAAAAAAAGTTTTTTTTGAAGCCAGGGGTGAAATAAACATCAGGGGGCAACAAGACATCGACGGTGAGGCCCGATGCTGTTCCAACCCACTGTCCCTGTCTTTTAGTGATGCCCCCGACTCCATAACAGGTTGGCCCCAACTGAAAACTAAAAGATCACTAAGTGGGTGAATACACAAGATGTAGAACAAAACAAACACTAAACACAATAACAGAATGAAATAACTAGCCAGGTCAGAAAACAGTCGGGGAGAAGCAGTACAGAATCACTTGAGCAGAGGAATAGTCAGTAAGTATAGCCAAGGCTCAAGGTAAAGCAAGAAAGAGTAAACAGGCCTAGCTTAAAAGGAAACAAAAGGAAACCCTGTATATGCAGGCAAGGAAAAAGGGCACAGGAACCCTTTTATAATGGACCAGAGAACAAAGGACAGAGGTGAAATAAAATAAAATAATAAAAATAAAAAATCTTTTTTTTATTATAGTGCCAACATATTCCACAGCACTTTACAATTTAGAGGGTATAAGTACAGACAAGGAAAACAAACGTTACACAGTAAAAAGCTACTTATAGATCAGACACAAGGTATGAGGGCCCTGATCTTCAGAGCTTACAATCTTTTAGGGCCTGTTTACACAGCAATGGACAATACTGGTCGATTATCCGACCCGTATTTGTCCAGTGCCGTGCACACGGCCGCAGGGAGGATGGCTTTTTTCCGCGATGAGCGGAGAAAAGCCCTCCCCCTTCACATTCACTTGCACATTTTCCGTCCAAAAACTGGATGGAAGAATGTGCATGTCGAATGTTTTTTGGGCGGCCCGCGGCTGCACGGGTTTTCCATAGGAGCCCATTGTGCTAGTTTGCGGCCGGTTTTTCAGACGGTCTGCAAAACTGCAAACAGTCTGAAAAACAGGCCACAAACCCGTGCCCTGGGTACATGCTCTTAGGGTGTTGAGTGGACAATGGGTGGGGAGGTGCTCAGTTTACAATGGTCCAGCCATGTTACATAAATATGGGGTAGTGTACACAAAAAATGGATGAAACCTGCCACCCAACCATACAACTATATACATATTTAAATACTGTGAATGCCCAAGTCCCGGAAGTGATGAATGAGTAGGACAAAATTAGGGGGTTAATGATTAGGGATCTTTGGGGGGTCCTGCCTAAGAAAATGAGTTTTTAGAACGCACTTGAAACTATGAAGGTTTGTGAGTGTGCCTGATCATATGGGAAAAATGTTCCAGAGACCCGGGTCAGCACATGCAAAATCTTGGAGACAGCATGGAGGTTCGATGAGAGAGTCAAGTAATTTCAGATCATCAGCAGAGCCAGAGAGCGGGTAGGGGGGTAAAACAGAGATTAGGGAGGAGATGTAGGGAGGAGCAGCACTGGTGAAGAGCTTTATGGGCGAGATGATGAGTTTTTGGTTGTATCCTGTACTGGAAAGGGCAACCAGTGCCCGTTGACCCGACACAGGGTAGAGACCCTCAGTATAGCGGCTGGAAAGAAAGATGAGCCTGGCTGCTGCATTCAGGACAGATTGGAGAGGGGAGAGTGTGCAGAGAAGGAGACCAATAAGTAAGGCATTACAGTAATCAAGACAAGAAAGAATAAGAACAACAGTAAGAGTCTGGAGGGTTTCCACAGTGAAAAAAGGATGGATTCCTGAGATGTTCTTGAGGGGCAGGTGACAGGAGCGTGCAAGTGATTGATGTGGAGTGAAGGACAGATCAGAATCTAGTATAACCCAAACAAACGGCCTGCTGCCCCAGGAGTTATGGTGGGGACCACACCTGAGACAGAAATAGGAGATGGGGGTTTTGGGTTTGTAGAAGGTGGGATACTATAAGTTCAGTTTATTTAGGGTTTTGTTTGAGGTAGAGAGAGGACAGATGTCAGAGACAGCGGACAGTCACTGGTGTTTGTAGCAGAGCGGGAGTGATGTCCTGGGGGAGTGTGATAAATTGAGTGTCATCCGCGTAGAGATGGTACTCGAAGCCAAATCTGCTGATGGTATTTTTCAATTGGTGCTGTGTAGATAGAAAAGAAGGAGAGGACCAAAACAGATCCCTGGGGAAACCCCCAACAGAAAGGGGGAGAGGAGAGGGGGGTAAACCTGAAAATGAGACATGAGGGGAAAGCTCAAGAGGTAGGGAAAAGAACCAAAAGAAGCGGTGACCCGGTCCGATGGCACTGAGCATCTGAGGGGAAGATAGTTCAAATGCGCAGAGAGATCCAGGGGAAAAAAACAAAAAGTAGTTGCCCAGATTTTTTTCGGCAGGAGATCATTTGAAAAATTTTGTAGACGTTTCGTGGGGTGTAAAGGGAGAAAACCCCAATTGCAAAGGGTCAAAAGAGAGTTTTCGAGAGATAGCGGGTTTGGCGAAGTAGACCCGCGTTCGAAGTTTTAGAGATTAAGGGAAGGTTGATAGGTGAAGGTGGAAGCAAAAAAATATTGAAATACAGGGTGTCAAAGAAAGAGACTTGCAAGAATAAATTAACTACCAATGGGGGAGGCACTGACTAGGGCGTCAACCCGGAATCAATTAACAGAACAAGTATGACATATTCACACTGTGAAGACAAAAATAAAGAAACTACGGCCAAAAATAGGTTACTTGTTCAAGGCCATGGCCGGGGAACAGAGTCAAACTGGGGGGCTGTCAGGCACAAACCACCAGGGGTTTTGAATATGCATTTCCCCGTATTTTTTTTTTTTATTTTAAACATGGCTCACTGTGCAGTGCAGTGACAAGTTAGTTTTACCTGAGTTTTATAGTTAGGCGTACCCCCAATATATATAGTTTTTTTATGCTGAAGTGCTTTTTAAAAAAAATTGTTTTTTAATTTTTGGGAAAAAATAATTTTCACTATTCACTATAACTGATAATTTTTTTTTTTTTTCCGTATACAGAGCCTTTTTTTTGTGGGATGAACTAAGTCTTCATTGGTAACACTTTGGCATTTAATAATTTTTTAAACAGCTTTTTTTCCCATTTTATAGTTTCAATTTCTAGTTTGAAAGGGCCCCGAAAAAAGACGAACTCCATCCATTTAGCCTGTTGTGAAAGGTTTATCAGAAAAGGCAAAAAACCCCATGAGGTAGAACCCAATTGTCCTTTTTGGGGAAAAATTACTTCCGGCTCCAATCGGCAATCGAAAAACCCCTGGATCAATGACCCACCTCAAAAACCCTAGACACTATAACCTGTTATTATTACGCCCCAAAAATGCATCCAAAACCCCTTTTTAAACCTGTCATGAATTCAGCATGAAAATTTCCTCTGGCGGGAAAATTCCCCGTCTAAAGCTCTTACAGGGAAAAGAATCCCCATTTTTGTAAAAAAAACTTTTCCTCGCAAGGGTGGCCGGCGTCAGAATAAAACTGGGGGTTCTAAAATAGACAAGTATTTAAACAATTTTTTATGTCCACCCAAGCCCTTTTCTCTAAACTAAAAAACCCCAATTTGCTAATCTTTTTGGGTATTGTAGTCCACCCCTCCTTTTATTATTTTTTTTGCCCCCCTTTGTACCTGATCAAGCTCTACAATTCTTTCCTGTGCACTTGGTGCCCCAAAACTGTACACAATAATTTCCATTAGTGGTCTAACCATGACTTGTATAAATGGGAGTATAATGTTTCCTCTTCATGTGCCTCTATGGCCCTTTTAATAGCACCCCATGATCCTATTTAGCCATTGGCAGTTACTGTCTGACACTGGCTGCTACAATTAAGTTTAACTGTCCACCAGAGATTCCCAAGTCCTTCTCCATGTCACTTTTACCCAGCCTTTTATTCCATAACATATAGTCATGTAATGGATTTTTTCCATCCCCATGTGCAAAACCTTCATTTTACTTGTTAAACCTCAACAGCCATTTCCGCTGCCCAGGCCCCAACTTATCCCAGATCCCTTTGAGGTAATAACACATTATCCTCTAGTGTGTGATTACTTTACAGAGCTTATGTATCGTCTGCAAAGATGATATTCTACTGTGTAATCCCTGTGTAAGATCATAAATGAAAATGTGAAGAGGAACAAAGGCTCAAATACTGACCTTTTGTGGTACCCCACTAGTAACATCAATCCAGTCTGAGTATGACCGATAATTACTACCCTTTATTTTCGATCAGATGATCCAGTAGCTTACCCACATGTTGCACACATTTCCCCCAGTCCAAGCATTCTCATTTTGTTTAACCAACCTTTTATGTGGCACCGTAAATCAAATGCTTTAGAAAAATCTATGATATCAGACATCCAGGCCTCACCCGATCCAGTTCTAGCACTACTTCCCTCATAAGAAGCTGATGAGATTAAGACTACAGGACCGAACCTTCATAAACCCAGCGGAACGCGTTATATATTTATTTTCAGATGGAGTATACTCCAGGATAGCATCTCTGAAAAAACCTTCAACATTTTACTCCTACAAACAGAGGTCAAACTTACCGGCCTATAGCTTTCCTGATCATCTTTTGACCCTTTTGAATATGGCACCACATTTGCTATGCGCCAATCCTTTGGACATACCCAGTGTATTAGACAGTCCATAAATATTTAAGACTTAAATAGGGGCCCTATCTATGACATCACTTAACTCCCTTAGGACACGTGGGTGTTATGCCATCCTGGACCTGGCGGGATTTTGTCTATTTTAATCTTCTTAAACACAAGGAGCTGCACTGTCTTTGCCTGGGATAGACAAGAAACCCTTTAAGTTGGAGTTTACCTTCATCCCTCCTGTTCAACAGGAAGCTCATCCTCCTCGGTAATAATGGAGAAAAAAGTGTTTATAGGTTTGCTTTTTTCTCATCGCCCTCTTACTGTCCTTCCCTCGTATTTTTTCAAAGAGCCAAATTTTTCAGTTTAATCTTTTTACTATTTTATATAGTTAAAAAATATTTGGGAGGGTTTGTTTTACTTTTCTATAGCGATATTCTTTTCCGTCTCTTTGCTTCCTTTATCTTATTTTACATACATTATTTTTTTCCTTATACTTCATAGTGCCTCTCACTACCCTCCCTGTTTTAGTAGCTGAAATGCTTTATGTTTGTTTATATTGCCCTTTTACAATCCCTGTTGATCCTCATTGGGTTTTTCCCTGTTTCTAATTGTTTTATTACCATACAGATATTTACTCTCACATGGGTAGCACTAGGATAATTTTAAAAATATCCCATTTATTAATGGTTTCTGTCCATATTTAACACATTGTCCCAGTCAATACAGTTTAGGGCCCTCCCAAGCAGAATAAAATTAGCCCTTCCTAAAATTCAGTGTTTTTTTGTGGCTCCGTGACAAAAACATCTAATGAAGAATAAACAGAAATTGATTATATTATGGGTCACGATTTCTATTCCTAGTGCCCAACAACCTAATCCTTGTATACTCAGTCAGGTCTTTAGTCAATATTAAGTCTAGAAGGCCTTTTCCTACTAGTCGGTTCTTGCACCATTTGCAAAAGGTAATTATCATTAAGTTATTGACAAAACACCTGTTTCCTTTACTAGAGCCTAACAGTTTCAGATTCCCAATTGGATTCTGGATAGTTAATAAGTTCGCCCATAATAATAACCCTCAATCTTGTTTAGCCGCTTCAACTATTTGCCTGAGTACATCTACTATGTTCTGTTATATTTTGGGGGCCTATAGCAGACCCCTATTAGTATTTTATTCTTGATTGTTACCCACCTATGTAAATTTGCCCATAATGATTCCACCTGTTCATTACCTGTACCTATATCTGTCCCCGCAGTGATATGTGCTTCTCAGACAGATTTTACATAGAAACATACACCTCCTCCCTTCCGGTCTTGACGAACCCTTCTAAATAGACTGTAACCCTGTAAGTTAACCGCCCCAGTTTGTAGCTCTCTGTCCAGCCCATGTCTCAGGTCACTATCCCCACTATTCATATTTTTTTCTTCAGCTGTTAGTAATTCTAGCTTCATTTATTTGTTGTCCAGACTCCTTGCATTTGAGTTAGCATCAATTTTAGAGATATTCAGTTTTTTATTTCCTTTCAACCCTGATCTTTTAACTATTGCAACACCCCCCCCTCCACTCCACCCCCAGATTTACTACTTAATCTCCTAGCTCTCGTATCTTTGCCAACTATCTTTGCCACGCTATTATGTTAGTTACCCTCCCCCACCTAAGAGTGAAGCGTCCTACAAGTTTAAATATTCCTCCAACTACTTCCATTTTGTCCCCTATACATCTGCCCCCTCCCCATTTTAGGTGCAGCCCCGTCCCTAGCATAGAGTCTGTAGCCAAGACAGAAGTCAGCCCAGTTCTCCAAAAACCCAAATCCCTCTTTCCGTACGCCAAAATTTTGAGCCACTTATTCACCTCTCTATAACTCTCTCCTCCTTCCTCTCAGTTGTAGCCCGATGAAGCAGGTAATATTCTAAAAAATTACCCTGATGTTCCTTGCCTTAGCTTTTGGGGCCTAAGTCCTGGAAATCATTTTAAGGACACACTCCCACCTACCTCTAATCTTTGTCAGTGGTGCCAATGTGGTCCATGACAGCTGGATTCTCCACCAGCCCCACCCAGCAATCTGTCCAACCCGATCCGCGATATGTCGAACAATCGGTAGCCCCATGTAAACAACATACTTCGACGAACCTGGTCTTTGTTGGCAGAGTGCCCTGTCTGTCCCCTAATAATGGAGTCCACCCCAACAACTAGCACTTGTTCAAGCTGACCTCACTCCATTCCCCATCTTACTGGAGCAACAGGGTTAGTGTCTTGCTGCAGCAATGCTAATTCTGAGCTGATATCCCCTCATCTGCCAATCTTGCAAAATTTGTTGGGTGTAACCAGTTCAGCCTACCCTCCTGACACTCTTTCCCACACCCTCTACACCTCGACACTTCCCACATAACCCTTTCTTTCTCACTGTTACCACTAGCTGCCTCATTTTCCTGCACACTCCATGCTGGCACCCTCACCCAGCATCTACACCTGCGAGGTGATTGCTCAGTGCAACCCAGGCTCGCTTCCAAGTTGGCAATGGAACTCATGTTCCACTTGCCATTTAGATCCCAGGATCACACACGGGCCTTTCTAAATGTTGCATGTGCACACATCTGACACAGCAATATGCCCATCCCACAAACTGTTGCTCAAGGATGGCATACATTTCACAGGTTGTGCTGCAGGATGAATGAAACTTGCAATTTTGTGACTCAGGTCTTTTTTTTTGCCGTTCCCCGTGCAGGTTAAATAACATGACAGATTTATAGGGTAGGTTGTTACGCATGCCAAATATACATACTTTGTTTTTTTATCTTTTTTTGTAGCAATTGGCATCTGTAGAGTGGAAAAGGGTGGTGTATGTGTTTTTAGTTTATTTTTTTTTGTTGTACTTTTTTTTTTACTGTTTATTCACTTTTTTTTTTTTACTATTCCCTACAGGGCATGGCCGGGCATAGTGACGTCACCTGCAGTATAACAAAGACTTCAAGGGCTGTCAGGTAAGCATTAGTAGCCACCATGGCGCCACTGCTGCTCTGATGGGGGATAGAGGAAGCTCCCTCCCTTAGCTTGTCTTTCACTTATATTTCAGTACGAGACCAGCTGAAATATACAGCTGGTCCAATGCTGTGATCGTGCAAGCGCTACTTGTGAGTTTACACGATATTCTTGATGTAGCTATATGTCTCAGGGAGATGATGAAAATAGGGATTTGATCAAATCCCTAAGGGGAGCGGTGAGGTAAAGGGGAGTGGTAACAAGTGAAACATAGAGCTGTGGAGTGTCGTACTGGGGAGACTAAGGCCCACAGGTCGAGTGATCCTCTAAGGGGCCCACCCAGTTTGAGCTGTTCATGGACCCTCCGGTGGAGTTCATTTTGGGGGCACACCCTCCAGCTACTGTAAATGCCTGTAGCTGCCTCTTATTCTCTGCCTCTTGCTTTTTTCTCTCTCTTTCTCTGCTTTTCTGCCTCTCCTGGGGATGTATATGCAGTTAAAAACATCTCAGGTATAATCAGCTCAGGGTCCACTGGGGGTTTCCCCTATTCCCCTGTGGGCCAGTCCGAGCCTGGAGCTGTGCGGGTCCTGACTTGTTTATTTCATCTTTTCACTTAAACAGTTAAGGGATTTGATCAAATCACTGAATTTCTGTTAGTGAAACTCATAGCCACAAGAGTTATATTTTAACATCTTCTGTGAATTGATCATTTCCCTTATGGATTTGATCAAATCCCTATTTTCATAATTTCTCTGCGACATATACGTCAGTATGTGGGAACCCCTTTCCAGCCATGACGTACGGTTAAGTCAAATGTCGGTAAAGGGTTGCGATAAGGACATGGCAGTAAGTGCTCACAGCTCCTGTAGCTTTTATTTAATGAAGATTAGCTGTCCCAGCGTAGAGGCCGAATATGCTAATCATGTCTATAGAACCACCTACAGTCTGAGGAGACAGAGTAAGTAGAAACTGCTTATGAGTCAGGCAAATAGCATAGTGAGAAAACTTCTTTAAGTGTATGATGGTTGATTTTTATACAAATTTTGCCAGAATCAAAAATATTCAGTTCGTGTTGGATCATAACCTGAATTCAAAGCGCAATACTAAAGCTATTTGGAAACTGAACTATGAAAAGTTGCAATTTTTACTCATTGGAGAAAATATTGTTACCAAGGACCAAGGTACAGAACCTTCTATTTGACCTTATGAATGTTAAATTCTTAAATGAGTATTTGACACACCAAAAATTATGGGTCTCTGTGAATTTAAATTGAACTGTTTTTCTGCTGATGCAAATCAAAAAATAATGTAGTGGCATTGGCACCATCAACTACTAAATGTGTGAATAGCTGTAATAAAAGTGTAATGTACAGATAGAATTGATTCATTATAGTTCATGTTTTCAGAAAAAAACATGAAAAGGAAACGTTTACCTCTTCTGGAAAAAATGGACTATATTAATCCCCTTCTCCACAGAATAATTGTTAGAGCAATTTTCCTGAATGACCTTGTGGAGTTGCTCAGTAAGGACCTTCTCACTACAGAAATAATTATCTCAGTTCTTTTCCATAGGTAGTATGCTTTCAATATCCCAGAGATTAACCCTGCTATTTCTAAGAGGCACATAAAACATAGAAAACTATCAGTATTGACTTTACCAATAGAAAATCACCTTTTCGATTTGAAATGCTTCCCCTTCATCTCTATAGTACCATTAATCTCTCTACTGTGTAACCATGTGTCATTGGATTAGTTATGCATAATATTTTACATTTAATAATGAAAACTTCTGAAAAAGCTTACGTAAACACCGAAGGGAAAATGTATAAAAAGTGTCGCCACATCAAGTCGTACTTTTCAGTAAGTTAGTGTGGCATTTGTCAGCATGTGTCTCACAGCACTTTATAAATGTATGCCGATGCAAGACATATTTATGCGTCAAAATTTGTCTCGGCCTCGCTACTATTAATTAGGTATGGATTGGTAAGGCAGTTTTGTGCCACATTTTGTTGTGGCACATGCATAAATATGGTTGTGGCACATGCATAAACACGCCCCAGTAGAATTGTCACATACAAAAGTGTTGCATCTGTCGCAGAATGCACCAGGTTTTGGCTTAGGACAGTTCATACATCTGTCAGACAGGGCTATGACAGGTTTTTTGGCTCAAGACACACCAGGAAACTGTCTCAGCCCCATTCATACATGTCAACCCAAGTTTTTATTGTCTACAATTTAGGGGTTCAACACTGCAAAGATCTCCAGGCATCTGTAATTGAACCCCTGGGCAATGGACAATGGAAGTAGGGATATGTCCTACTGTCGGTAAGGGTGAATGAAGCCATTGGCGGCTGTGCCATCTATGTGAATGAGGAACGCAGCTGGACACTATTCCCTTACCCCCAAGGGGACTTGTCACCCTATATATAACCATCAAAATTTAATAAATTTAAAATCATTGAGATGTGCGTGCGAGTGCCCAACACTTGGCATGGCAGCCGGAAGCCAAATGAAGGTTTCCGTAGCTGCCATGTTACACCTCCTATAACATCTTGCTATAGTCAGAATGTAAGAATGGAGAATGGTGCAGAATGGTGTTTTAAAATGATTTGGCCAACAAAGTGTTAAGACACCACAGTTAGCCTTCTTATACTGGGCTGTCCCTAGCCCATACAGCAAATACTCCGAAAAAACACATCAAAGGCTTAATTTTAGTGAAAGTGCAAATTGTTTAAGCTTTTGTTACATATGTTCAACTTATTGCTTGTAACAATTTATCCAAATAACTTCAGAAAGTCTGTATTATCCATCCTCAGTAGTTTGAGGTTACTCACAGTCTATTACATTTCCCTGGATTGTGTTTTCTATGGTATGTGTAAACTGCATAGAACCCCTAGCTCTGTTTCAAATACTTAGGATGTGTTTATATGTTTAAGTAAGCCTTTGAAACACTTCCTTTCTGCTATCTCTGTATAACCCCACCCGGTTCTGTCACCTGAAAGTGGTGATCTAATCAATAGACACTATATATTGGAGCCTTCTGGTCTGCAAGACCTCTTGGTCTGCCAGCATTTATTAAGTGACAGCATTTTTGAAGTGATATTGATGAATTTTGACCGAATTATATCCGAAGTGGGCAGAACGGGCACAAACTTTTCGTTTTAAGTAACTGCGTTTCCAAATCTACAGCTTAGTCACCATGCTTACTTTTGCAATCTATCTTGCTGCCTTTTACCTCCTGTCTACTGTGCCCCTTCATGCTCCAAACAACTCTGTCCACATTAGCTCCTCTCTCCTTCCTCTCCCTGGTCCCTGCACTGGCATCCCATACACTACTTACTCCACTTTAGCTACCCCAAACCACCCTTTTCATTGTCAAGCACAAACGTCGCTCATATTCACATACTGAACCCATCTGCGATCACTATTCATTCTCTTGCTTTCTCGCCGCAGAAGACATCTCGTCCCAACCCTGTCCACCTCCTTTCCTCTCATCCCCACCTCCTCCTCTCCTTCCCACAGAAACCCCCGCTAACCTTAGTAATATTTGTATGTGTACGTCTTTTCCCGGTTCCATTTCATGTGCTTTGTGGAAATCCCTGATTCCGTCTGTAATAAACTCACTGCTGATCCATGACCTGTTTCCCTCCTCTTCACTCCTCAATCTCCTAGCTCTCACAAGAAACTTGGCTCCAGCACACTGACTACTGCTTCCCCTCGCCGCTCTCACCTAACGGCTTTTTACACTTCACCCACACCCCCAGACTTTAGAACAACCGGTGGAGAGTTGGCTTACTTCTTCTCTCCACACTGCACCTAACCAGGTCATTCCCCCTGCAACCCTCCCTCACTTTTCCCTCTTATGAGTCCACACCCTCAGACGCTTCCAGCCATTTTCTCTCAGAGTCGCTGTTGACCCCCCGGCTCAAAACGCCAGTTTATGGATAATTTTGCTGCCTGGCTCCCTCACTTCCTCTCTGTTGAAATACCCACTCTCATAATGGGTGATTTGCAACATCCCCATTGACACAACCACTATTCTCCTGCTTCCCATCTTGTCTTCTTCACTAACCCTTCCCTTGGCTCATCGCAACTTATAGACTCTCCAACCACAAGGATGGAAACTCTCTTGGATCTGTCTTCTGTCGCCTCTGCTCTATTTCTAATCTTAGCAACTCTCCTTTGGTCTCCTGATCATAACCTTATTTCCTTCATTACGCTAACTCTCAGCCTTCTCTGGACACACCTACCCATCACCCTTCCGAAATCTCCGTTCAATAAACTCTGAGAACTTCTTGACACCATACTGTCCTCAGTGCCCTAATCTCCCTCCTTCTCCTGTCCTGGACCCTGGCTAGTCAAACATTACAATGAAACTCTCACAACCACCCTGGACATGTGGCACCACTCACACACCGCACCACCAGAGTCAGACCAGTCCGCCAGCCCTTGGTGTGGACGGATCGGTGATCCGCTGGACCACCGCAAGTGGTGGTAGATAAGTCCATGCCATGGAAATGGAATCTAAGTTAGCCATTTTGTTTTCACCAAGCCCGCCGCACAGCGGGACTGGACTTGCGCGGCGGTAGGCACCAGGTTGTTACACCCATGACGTGACTTGCTTGCGGTGGCGCCGGGGTACAGCATGGTACCACAAATCGTAATCAAAGCGTAGTCGGGGACAGCAGAAGGTCAGAAGGCAGGGCGCAAACAGGCACAATCAGGAACGTAGCAGAATGGACTGGTAACATCGGATAAACATACGGAACTCAAGTACACTCCAAACTCACTCTAAGCACACCCTACAATCTGCAGCGACTGCTAGGGGGCGTAACCCTTAATGAGGAACCAACGTTCGAAAACAACCAATTAATGGGACAACACTGCCCTTAAAATCTGAGCCAAGTGACGCGTTGCTAGGGACCGGGCACTGAGCGACGGCAGTTCAGGACGGCCGGGAGCGGCGTTTCAAGAGGAGGCGGGGCCAGGTAAACAAGCAGCGCCGACCCGCGGCACAAGGGTGGTCGAGGTCGACCACGCGATGCCTCGCCCGATTCCCTGCGGGGAGAGGGAGACCGGCCGCAGCGGCGCCCGCGCCCCGTGACGGTACCCCCCCCCCCCCCTTAGGTCCACCCCCTCTTTTTTTTAACCTGGCGAGGAGATCAGGGGACAAGTGTGCTTCAGGTTCCCATGAAGGGCTCCTCTGCCCGAATCCCTTCCAGTCCAATGAGGAAAGAATCTCATGCTTCCCCCCTGACTGTCTTCTGTGCCAGCCACCTCCTTACCTCAAAGATGTCATCAGAGTTGGCCACAGGAGAAGGCGAGACAGCCCCCCGGGAGAAAGCGATTCATGTACCACCGGCTTGAGGAGACAGAGACATGGAAGGCATTCGTACCCGCGCAGAGTTGGCGCGTAAGCGAAGCTGTAGGAGACCTGTTAAGTTAAAGCTGGCCGATTACCCAACAAAAGGACCCAGATACCTTAGGACCCAACTTGTAACTGACACCTTGAAGCGGTTGTACTTGGCCGTGATAACCATATCAACCTCAATCACCTGGCCTTTAAATAACGAGTAGGTCTCCGATACCTATCGGCCCTGAACTTTAGCGCGGGAGGAGTCACGAAGAAGGGCATGACGATAACTTGCCAGAGAGACTTGATGTCCCGTACTTGGCATCAACGGCAGGCACATTGGTGCACGAGGTGCTAGGGGGAGAGGCGGGCGAGGGATTGTAACCCAATACACAATAAAAAAGGGAGCGGGCTCTCGCTGACTCTGAGTCAAGCGGGAATTATAGGAGAATTCCGCCCCAGGAGAGAGATCAGAACCAGTTGTCCTACGGCCCAGACACGAAATGTCGCAGATTGATAACTAGCCTAACACCTGGTTGACCCTCTCTCACCTGCCCTTTGGTCTGAGGATGGTATGCAGACGAGAAGTCCAGCTGCACCCCGTAACTGCGCATAGAGAGCCGAGCCAAGAAATCTAGATACTAACTGGACTCCCTATCCGAGGTGATGTGCAAGGGGAGCCCGCGTAAGCGGAAGATGTGTGGAAGAAGAGCTGGGCTAGCTGGGTTGCCGAGGGTAACCCGTGCAGGGGACCACAAAATGATCCAGTTTATTGAAAACCAGTTCAACCACCACCCAATGACCTGTGTTTCCCGATGAGGCCGGCAGATCAGTGACAAAATCCATAGAAAAATATGGGTCAAAAGCTCTCTGCACTGGAGAGGCTGAATGCAGACCCGCGGGACTGGGCGAGGGACCTGTTTACAGGGCACAGGAGGTGCAAGCGAGACAAAGTCCATAACGTCTTTGTATGAGAGAGGGGCCACCAGTAGTATCTTGATGATACTGTATTGACTTGAATCGCAGGATGACCCCCGAGTTTGAGAAGAATGACCCCATATAAGGATTCGAGCGCAAGGCAGGACGGACGTAGGTCTTTCCCCCAGAGGTACCTGTTGAAGGTCCCTACAGAAGCTTGCCGCAAGAAGCCGTTCTTTGGAGGAATAATATGCTGCAGGGGTGGCTCCAAGCCCGCCGTAATCGTGAGGAACTGGAAAGAGCGTTCTGCCCTGACGTTATTTTTCCGGCACGAACTCGGACCCAAGTGTAACAAGAAATATAAAGCACGGCGATAGAAAAGCGACCACTCTGGCTTTGATCCCGCAGGATTTTAAACGCTGAGCAGATTGCAGATAGAGAAGTTGACTTGTGATCCAGAAGTAAGATCACGAAGCGTGATTGAGGCCCCCTTCCAGCAAGTGACAGACGCCATCTTCTAGGGATAATTTTATAGCAAGAAGTTCCCGGTCACCGATCATGTAGTTGCGATTCGTCCGGAGTGAAGGTCTTGGAGAAGATTTCCACATGTGCCAAGTTTCCCCGAGGATGACTTCTGCAGAAGATGCTCTGGCACCGACTGAGGAAGCGTCGACCTCTAAGACAAAAGGGCGTTGAGAATCCAGACGAGAGAGAACGGTAGCATAAGCAAATGCAAGCTTTCAGCCGATTGAAGCCCTCTCTCTTGAGCCTCGTAATGCCATGATTAGGGTCGGCACCCTTCTGGTGAGGGCTACCATGTGGAGCCACCAGGGAGGAGAACTGAGGAATGAATTGCCTATAATAGTTTGGCAAAACCTAAAAAGCGCTGGATGGCCCGGAGGCCCACCAGACCGAGGCCACTGTAGACTGCTAAGAGCTTGGCGGGGTTCCAATCTGAAGGCCTTGATCCGACACGATGTACCCTAAAAAGGGCAGGGAGAGTGCGTTCAACAGGGCACTTTCCAGCTTGGCATAAAGTTGGTGGTTCTGGAGACTCTGAGCACCTGGCGGACGTGTGACGGTGGGTCTAAAGGTCTGGAAATTAGATGAGAACATCGTCCATGAAATAAACTATAACACAAACGTAGAGAAATCCCTGGAAGATCTCATTAACGAAATTTTGAAAAACAGCCGTAGCGTTACAGAGACCAAAAAGCATGACGAGAATTCGAAGGGGCCATAACACGGGTTTATAAAGTTGTTTTCCACTCGTCACCTCTCCGGATGCGAATCAGATTGTAGGCTCCGTCGGAGGTCCAGTTTAGAATAATTCTTGCGCCACGTAGGTCGGTCAATTAGCTCCAAGATCAAAGTCAGGGGGTTTCGATCTTCACAGTTATTTGTTCAGCGCCCCGATAATCGATACAGGGCCGGAAGGATCCATCTTCATAATTTTCTCGACAATAGAAGAATCCGGCTCCTGCAGAGGTGAAGACGAACTTGCAGTATGAAACCTTTGCGGAGGTTCTCTAGAATAAAGCGACATTGCCTTTGTCTCAGAACGGCAAATGAGTAAACTCTGCCTCGGGAGGAGTAAGCACCGGGGCTGTAGAATCAATAGGTGAAATCGTAGGTGCCGGTGCGGAAGGCAGAGTTTTCAGCTGTCTTTCAGAAAAGACATCGAAAAGTCCTGTAAGGAGCAGGCAACCTGCAGAGCGACTCGTAAGGCTTGGCAGCGGAGCAGGCCGACGACTGGGCTGAGCGCCCGAAGGTCAGTCTGAGTGGCAAGCCGGGCTCAACGAAGAGATCTCGCCTGTGTTCCAGTTCAGGTTCGGCGTAAATGTATATTGTTTCCTCTTGTAACCAGGGGAGGCCCAGAGGATCTTCATGAAGAGTGAACGAAGGCCAGTACGAGAGTTTTCCACAGTTTCCTGATGTAAACGCCCCCGAATCTGCCAGGAGCAGGGGCGCAGTGCAGAACCGAAATAGGCAATCCTTGAGGCATTCGCCACTGACAGAGGACAGAAACATGGGTTTCTGCAGGGGGGTCACTGAAGCCCCGGTACTGGGACATACTGCCAGCACACGTGGCTGTATAAAGTTACCGGCGGACCCTGAATCCAGGAAGCGTGGACTGAAAGGATGCTGTCCCTCGCGACGTTCCAAGGTAAAAAGAAAAGAATGAACAAATGGGTTTTTTTTATTTGAAATCCACAAAGAACAGGAAATGGTCCAGACCGGAGGAGAGGCCCGCACAACACCTACAGATCCTCTCCTGCGAGCCCCTAGGTGCGGGAGTTTTTTTCCGGCCACCGGACAGTCCCAATGAAGTTGGCGGAACCGCCGCAAATAGAAACACAACTGGCCTCGTAGACGTCGCTGTGAGCGTTCCTTCTCCTGGGTCAATGCGCCCTTTCCACCTGCATGGGGTCGTACTTCATGCACCGTTGGCGGAAAAAGGAAGCGGAAGGGCGTTGAAAGACATGGAGCCAGACGAGGTAGCCGCGTGGTCGGGCAGCTCCGCGTTGGAGACGGAGCTCTTTGGCAGTCTTTCGTGCAAACTATATCGAACCCGAGATGCCAACCAAATCAATTCGTCCCAACGAGGAAGGCAGGTCTCTGACCCGCGAGCCTCATCCTTGATGCGTCCCGAGTGGCCTAGCCAAAACGTTGCCACCAAAGCCTCATTGTTCCAGTCTAACTCCGAAGGCTAAGGTGCGAAACTGCACAGAGAACTTGTCCACCGTGAAGTCCGCCCTGACGGATACGGACAGAAGCAGAGCTGTGGCAGCAGAGGAGGTGCGACCGGTTTCCTCAAAGACAGTTCGGAAACCCCTGAGAGAAGCATGCAGGTTAGCCGTTAGCGGATTCTCCTCGTCCCCAAGCGGAGTGGCCCCAGGCCAGGGCTTCGCCAGTTAAGAGGCAATAAAGAGGCTCTTTAGCCCGCTCCCTGTGGGAAATTGGGTGTCCCAGCATCCCTCGAGGTGGAAGGAACATTGGCTGATGAAACCCTCTGCACTTCTGGGGTCTCCATCATAGCGAGAGGAGTGGCAGATGCAGTGGAAGGTCCCGTTAACAGGGAGCAGGATGATCACATAGTCTGCAGAGCAACAGGTGCGGCGAGGCGATGAACGGCAGCGGCCGCAGGAGAGGTAGGCGGCCGCAAGGTTCTGTTCATCAAGGCCGCGATCTGGTCTATACACTGGCTCTGGCTGGGCGAACCGGCCGTCGTAACGTCCCGGACAGTTCAGGCAAGGTACCCTGGCGAATCCATGTGCCAGATGTACTGTGACGGTTCGGTGGAATTCCGCTTGACCAACCCGCAAGCGTGGTAGTAGCCACTCCAGGGAGCGGAATCAAGTAGCCCCGGTTTCACCAGAGCCCGCCGCAAAGCGTGGATTGGACTTGCTGCGGCGTGAGGTCTACCAGGTCCGCTACCCCCTGACGTGACTTGCTTGACGGTGGACGGCCTGGGTACAGCGTGGTACAAATTCGTAATCCAAAGGCGTAGTCGGGACAGCAGAAGGGTCAGGGCAGGCGGCAAACAGGCAAGGTCAGGAAACGTAGCGGAACGGACTGGTAACACGGATAAACAATACGGACTCAAGGAACACTCCCAAACTCACTCTAAAGCCACACAACAATTTGGCGCGATTCTGCTAGGGGCGTAACCCTTAATAGAACCAACGTCCGGAAAACAACCAATTAATGACTCTTGCTGGTCCCTTTAAATCTGAGCCAAGTGGCGCGCCGCGCTAGGGGACGGGCACGAGCACGGCAGTCAGGACGGCCGGAGCGGGGTTCCAAGGAGCCGGGGGCCAGGTAAAACAAGCAGGCGCCATGACCGCGGCACAGGGGTTGGTTTGTGGGCGACCAAAAAAGATGCCCAAAGCCTCCGAGTCCCCTGGGGAGAGACCTGCCTCAGCGGCAGCGCGCCCTCGCCCCCCGGTACACTTGCCACACTACCTCAGACTCGTTTTTCCAGCGAAGTTCCAGGTGTGGCAGAGCGTCTGTGGAGAAAGTCAAAGCTACCCTGCAGACTTTCGTCCACTATAAAATTCATGCTCAGGATTACCACACTGCCCTTCACTCGCACAAACAAAAATATTTCCACCTCCCTCATTTTCAACAGCTACACAACAACCTAAAATGCCCTGTTTAACACTTCACTCCCTCCTCAGACCTAAATGCCAGACTCCTCTGGTCACTGACCTCTGTGCTGAAGATCTGGCCACTAACTTCAAAGAGAAAATCTGCAGTATCCTGCAAAACATCACTTCATAATCCCCAAATAACACCAGTTATGTCCCAGCTCACACGTCCTCGTAATCTGCTTTCAGCTTTGGAACCCGACAACAAAGAAGAAGTGGTCCAGGCTTCTGCTGTCTGCGCGGCCCCACAACCTGCTCTAGTGACCCAATTCCCTCCACACCCTTGTCCAGTCTATTTCTTCCAGCTGCCCTCTCTCACTCACTATACAATCTGTAACACTCTCTCTCTCCACTGGAATCTTTCCATCCACCTTTAAACACCTATTATTAACCTCTTTACTAAACAATCCGCTATGGACCCGTCCTGTGCTGCTAACATACCAGACCAGTCTCTAACCTGCCCTTCATCTCTAACTCCTGAACGCTCACCTGGTCTATTCTCGCCTAATCCGCTATCTCTTACTAATTCTTCTTCTGTGACCCTCTGCAACTCAGGTTCCTACCGCCCCTACCTTACACTCCACAAAAACTGCTCTAAGTTAAGTCTCCAACGATCTCCACACCTGCAAAATCTCAGAGTAACTACTCGTGCTGCTTCTCATCTCTTTGGTTCCAACTGCAGCGTTACACGGTTTGATTCGACTCACCTCCCTCCTCAACATGCACAGTTCCATAGGTCTCCATGACACCACTCTCTCTTGTTTCTCATCTTACTTCGATCGCCTCCTGTCAGTGTCTCAATTTCCGGTTTGCTACCTCCTCTCCTCTTCCTCTTGCTGTTGATGTTCCTCAGGGTCCGTTCTTGGTCCTTTTCCTCTTTTCAATCTACAACAGTCCCCATTGGACAAACCCATCAGCAGATTCGGCTTCCAGTACCATCTCTACGCTGATGACACTCAACTAATCACACCTCCATCCCGAGAAATCACTCCTGCCCTACTACAAAACACCATGACTGCTGTCCGCTGTCTATGACATCATGGTCCTCCCTGTAGTCTTAAACTAAACCTCACCAAACTGAACTTCTAGTCATCCCATACCGTCTACTAACCACCCCCACCCTGCATCTCTGTGTGTGTGTGTGGCACCAACCATAACTCCTAGGCAGCAGGCCCGCTGTCTTGGGGTTCGAACTAGGCACGGATCTAGTCCTTCAACACATCACCCCATATATTCCAAGTCCCTTGCCAGCCCTGTCCCTGTCACCTGCACCTCAAGAACATCTCCCAGAATCCGTCCTTTTCTCACTGTGTAAACAGCCAAAACTCTTCCATTGTTGCTACTTATTCTTTCTCGTCTTGACTACTGTACCTCCCTACTTGTTGGTCTCCTCCTCTCTGTAAACTCTTCCACTCCCTCTCCAATCTGTCCTGAATGCAGCAGCCAGACTTGTCCTTTCTTTCCAGCCGATATACTGATGCCTCTACCCTGTGTCCCGTCATACTGCACTGGCTACATATTCATCACATAATACAACATAAACTAACTACTCTCTATCCATAAAGCTCTCCACAGACTCGAGCGCTGCACACCCTACATCTCCGCCCTCATCTCTGGTCTACCACCCCTACACCGCATCTCCTCTCGCTCTGCTACTGATCTAAGGACTAACACACCTCACTCATCCGAACCTCCGATGCCCGTCTACAAATTTCGCACCCGTATTGCACAAGTCCTGGAACATGTGATCAGGCACACTCGTCCCACAACCCTCAAAGTTTTAATAGTGACGGCTCTGAAATACTTATCTTCCTTAGGGATCATTTGATAGGCTTGTCTAATTGTAACCCCACCAAATTCTGTTCACACAATCTCATCATTTCTAAAAAAAAAACTTTGGGCACCCAAAGGCACTTATATCTGTTATATAGAGTATGGTTGGGATGGCAGGTTCATCCACTTTTTATTTATACTACCCCATATTATGAAACAATGGCTGGACCATTTAAAACCAAGCACTTGTAACCCATTTTGTTCACCATACAACCCTACATAGATGTTAACTCCTTGCGAGCAGGCCCTCACACCGCGTGTCTGATTTGTATGTAGCTTTTTAAAATTTAATGTCTGGTTTGTCTGTGCTTATACCCTCTATATTGTAAAGTGCTGCGGAATATGTTGGCGCTATATAAATAAAGATTATTATTATTACAACACAATAAATAATGTATGTGGACTGTCGGCATGATCACTGCACCACCAATTATCTTATGGACGTTTCTGAACGAGGAAGGAGTTGGATGCTTCTGAAATGTCCATACAGCCAGGTTAACATCCAAATCGGTTATTTATCGTTAGTGATGAGCGAACCCTAAAAAGTTGGAGTTTGAGTAGAACCTCGAATTTTGAGGGTCAAACTCGAACCAAACTTTGAACCCCATTAATAGACAATGGAGAAGTTGTTCGGTTAATTATTATACCCCATTACAGGTGAGGAAAGCTCGCTAATAGCATCCATAACAATAAAATGATATGTGTGAACAACCTTTAGTGAAGAAAATTTGGCTCTGAACCAGTCACAGAAAAAAATTCCACAGGCTAAAAATTCATTCCTTTGAAACTGGGCTAACATGAAAAGATGAGACAGTGAAGCCTAAAGGAGTGCAGCGCTAGCACTGCCATGAATCGGGTCACTATTGACACATAAGATTGACACCCTTATTGGAAATGTCACATAACTGGCATGAGGCCCCTATCACTTTTTTGCAACATGCCAAGACAAATGTCATATATTTGGTGGCAGCAAGAACATTCCCAACAGGGAACATAGGAGATTCACTGGTAGTGCTCATAGTTTATAAGGGGGTGCAGTGTTTGGCAGGGCATGCCGTCAGTCATCTATTAACCGTTCTCAGGCCCCATCAGTTAAATCAAATGGGTCCCCCCCCCCCCCATAACTAGTTTACAATTTTTAACATGTCACTGCGCCCCTATTATGATTAGGGCACTGATGGAAGTAGTGCCCTATTGGCATCCTGGTAACCCCATTTTACATAGCCTGACCCCAAACCAGCAAAATACTTTATTCCACTCAGAAATAAAATTAGCAAGAAGAAATGAGTAGTGAAATAAGATTTTTTTCAATAAGACCTTTACTAACGATGTCTTTTTAACAGTATCCTGACCCCAGATACAGCAAAAATGACCTTATGGAACACGTCCAAATAAAATTAGCAAGAAGAAATTTTATTTGAAACAAGATTTGGGAAAAGAAAATTGGACTACTCGCTGACTTTTTACAGCACACAACCTCAAAGCATCAAAAATGACCTTTTGACACTCAATAAAATTAGCAACGAAGAAGACCTACCGTATATACTCGAGTATAAGCCGAGTTCTTCAGCACAAAAAATGTGTAGAAAAATCCCCCCTCGGCTTATACTCGAGTCAATATCGGCACTCGGGCGCTGCAATGGCCCGAGTGGGGACAGGGACGCTTCAACTATATGTGACTCCTCAGGGAGCGCATATAACTGAAGGCCGAGTACAGCCGACAGCGTCCGAGCACTGCGGTGGCCCAGACGCTGTCGGCTGTACTCGGCCTTCAGTTATATGCGCTCCCTGAGGAGTCACATATAGGTGAGGAGATACCATTGCGGTGCAGAGAGCGAGCACTCGCTGCTCCACAGTGGACTCCGGGCGGCCGCAGACTCGCGGCTGTCCAGAGTTTCCGGCACAAGCAGCGTGTGTCATCACGCTGCGTGCGCGGCCTGATGACATCACCCGCCTGTGCCGAGAAGACAGAGGAGAGCGCCCGGGAGACGGAGCAGCGGGGAGCGAGGTAAGTGGGTTTTTTTTGTTTTAAAACCCTGCCTATACCTGCCTATACCTGCCTAGGGGACCTATACCCTGCCTATAGCCTGCCTAGGGGGACCTATACCTTCCTATACCCTGCCTATACCTGCCTATAGCCTGCCTAGGGGGACCTATACCTTCCTATACCCTGCCTATACCTGCCTATAGCCTGCCTAGGGGGACCTATACCTGCCTATAGCCTGCCTATACCTGCCTATAGTCTAGCTAGGGGACCTATACCCTGCCTATACTTGCCTATAGCCTACCAAGGGGGACTATACCTGCCTATACTGCCTATAGCCTGCTAGGGGGACTATACCTGCCTATACCTGCCTATAGCCTGCCTAAGGGAACCTATACCTGCCTATAGCCTGCCTAGGGGGACCTATACCCTGTCTATACCTGTCTATAGCCTGCCTAGGGGGACCTATACCTGCCTATAGCTTGCCTAGAGGGATCTAGACCCTGCCCATACCTGCCTATAGCCTGTGTAGGGGGATCTATACCCTGCCTATACCTGCCTAGGGGGACCTATACCTGCCTATACCCTGCCTAGGGGGACCTATACCTACCTATAACCTGCCTATGGGGGAAATTACCTGCCTGTGAGGACCTATATCTGCCTATAACCTGCCTATAGCCTGCCTATGGGGACATATAGCTGCCTATACAGGCCTATAACCTGCCTATGGGGACATTAAACTGCCTATAACCTGCCTATGGAGGACAATAAACTGCCTATACCAGCCTATATCTGCCTATGGGGGACATTAAATTGCCTATACCAGCCTATATCTGCCTATGGGGGACATTCAACTGCCTATACCTGCCTGTGGGGGACATTAAACTGCCTATACCTGCCTGTATCTGCCGATGGGGGACATTTAACTGCCTATCTAATTTTATTGGTATCTATTTTTTTTTTAAAATCCCCATAGCCGCTGCGTTTTCCACCCTAGGCTTATACTCGAGTCATTAAGCGTTCCTGGTTTTGTGGCAAAAGTAGGTGCCTCGGCTTATACTCGGGTCGGCTTATACTCGCATATATACGGTATTTAAAACAAGATTTTTTTGAATAGGACACATAGGATAAATATTAAAAAAGTCAAGATTTGTTCACAGTCTCTTATTGAAGAACTGTACTCCAAAGACAATCAACAGTGTTCTTAAATGCCTATACTTTGCAACGGGCAAATAGATTATAAACAGAGTTTTTTCTATGGAATATCTATACAAAACTCCCTAACATCCTAACTATTGGTGTTTATTATTCCCTAAGATAGCTGTCCCCACCCTCCCCCCCGCCCCGAGTAATCTCACTAGCAGCTTTTCTTGGGTTAGATTGCTATTAAATGGTATTTCTGCCAGCTGGCAAACCAGCAGACACAGACAGCAGTGTGTTCATTACAAAGAGTAAGGTGGAAATGGCATTCAACAGGAAATACAGTGACATACACATAAGACGGTCATATGATTTTAGCAGCCAATGAGATCCCTACACCCTCACTGGTGACTTTTTTGCCTCCCCCCCCCCACACGCATACACGCTGTGCACTAGACGGAGTGGTTAGCCACCAAAACTGAAGGACACAGCTGAAAAAGGCGATGAAAAATTTGGTTCATCTCGGGTTCAGAAAAAACGTAAAGTTCGTGCTGAACTAACCATTTCCACACGGTTCGCTCAACACTATTTATCGTGATATATGACAGAATGGTGCATAAGCTTAGGCTCCCCCTAGTGGTTAAGTACACTAGGTTGACTACATGTACAAGTAAAAAAAAAAAATTAGAATTTAGAATAAGTTCAAAACACCCTCAAATGATATGGTCAATGGCATCATTACAAGTACATCTTGTCCCATAAAAACAAGCCCTTGCATGATTATGTTAGAAAAATAAAAAAAGTTATTGCTCTTGAAAGTCTGATAGTAAAAAACAAACGAAACCAAAAAATAGCCTTGGTTGGAAAGGGGTTAACCATGTCCTGACCAGTTCAGTTACCCCCTTCCTAACCAGGCTTTTTAGTACATATGGGTTTGAATGTGATAATGCCTTTTTCTGCGATACATAAGATTTAATTTTGATGTAATTTTTATTTTACATTTTTTTAACCCCTTCCTGACAATGAACGTATCCATATGTCCAATACAGGAAGGTGTTTCCGCAAATGGACATATGGATACGTCCAGGACATTGTACAGGCTCGCAAGCAGACCCCACGTGACCTGTATATTACAGTTGGCTTTATGCGCTATCAGCCGGGGCCATAGTTTACCCTGGCCAATTAACCACTTAGATGCCACAGTCAATTCCGACCACACATCTAAGGGAAAGACAATTGCACCCACCAAAATCTGTGTTCCAAAACCAAATGCTTCCTCCCTTGTACGCCCTGCCATTCACCCAAACAGTAGTTTACAACCCCCTGTTGGTATATTTACAGCCCCTTGTAGGAAGATATACAGTCCACTGTAGGTACACCTGTAGGGTATTGCCGTACTTGAAAGAAAGTGTGTGACACATTTTAAGTTTTTTTTTCCAAGATTCCTTGTTAAAATTAAAAATTTCCAGCTACAACTGCATATTATTCTAAAAAAAAATTAATTTTTTATTCTACTAAAAATATGTGTTAAACATTTGTGGGGTCAATATACTCACTACACCCCTGAATATATTCCTTAAGGAGTGTGTATTTAAAAATTAGGTCTTTTTTAGGGATGTTTATTAAATATTAGCACCTTAGGGAGTCTGGGAACCTTAAATGGTGCCTAAAAATATCCTAATAAAAATGAGACCACAAAATCCAGTGGGTGCTCCTCGTATTCTGAGGATTGTGGTTGAGTCAAATAGTGGATTAGAGTCACATAGGGGATATTTCTAAAATCGTCAGGATTGCGGGAAGCTATGTTGAGTTGCATTTCCCTGGTCACATCTACCATGTTCCAGTGAATAATGCATAAAAATTGAAAATCTGCAAGAAAAGTGAAATTTTTAAATCTCTCCTGCACTTTGCTTTAATTTCTGTAAACACCTAATGGGTTAATAAACTTCACAAATGCTGTTTTAAATACTTTATGGGGTATAGTTTCTTGAAGGAATTTATGGGGTATCTAATATACAGGCCATTCAAAGCCCCATCAGAACTGGACTGGTCCCTAAAAAAAAATCAATGTGGCAAATGTTCTTAAAAATGTGAAAAATTGCTACTAAATTTGTCGTAAAAAAAAAATAAAAAGACATTGAAAAAAATTATGCCAACATAAAGTACTGTAGATTTTGATCTTTGAAAATGACAAAGTTTTCCAAATTTGCAAGACATTTTTATATTTTTCACAAATAAACAAGGATTGTATATACCAAATTTATTACTAACTTAAAGCACAATTGGCGAGATGTATGACAGGGGTGATCATACATGTCAACCCTGTCATGGAAAAAGTCTGCATCACATTGATCGGTAAAAGTATTAAAAAGTTATTCCCACATAAAGAGACACACATAAAGACTGTTTTTCATTTTTCTTTTTTTTTCTTTCTTTTTTTTTTAACAGCAAAAATGGCGTTTAAAACCCCTTTAGGTGCTGGATTCACAGCTAAACTGCTCCATATCACAACTGCATAATATTCTGTATGTGTGTGTAAAAGAGGTAAAAATGAGCAGTACCTAATTTTCTACAGTGGGTGTGGAAAGTATTCAGACTCCTTTAAATTTTTCACTTTTTGTTTCATTGCAGCCATTTGGTAAAATCCAAAAAGTTCATTTTTTTGCTCATTGATGTCACTCTCTGCCCCCCCACCCTATCTTCCCGAAAAAAAAAAACAGAAATGTAGATATTTTTGCAAATTTATTAAACAAGAAAAACTGAACTATCACATGGTCATAAGTATTCAGACACTTTGTTGTGACACTCATATTAAAAGTGGTTACAATGATTGGGTTTTAATTAAAAGATCTTTAAAAAACAAGCAGCTTTGCAATATATGTTCATTACAAATGTCCTACTGATTTTGAGTTTATCCCTGGTATAGGAGTGCTCAGCTTCTCAAATCACTATAGCCACTGACTGTTGATTTTTATCTCACTGGCTGTCAGTGGTGTGACTCATTAGCTTCTCAAACAGGGCAGAGCACTGACCCCTCCTGCACAGTATGTCTCTGTAGGGAAGGGAGGGGGAGGGCTCTGGCTTCTGTGTCTGTGTAGCTGTGCTGCCTGGATTAACTCTGTGTGTGCCTGCTCCCTCCTGCTCTCTACACAGATTGAGAAGACCAGAGATGAGGCTGATCTGTGGTCAGTAGGATGTGACAGCAGTGAAGTGTGTTACTATAATCATGATGTGTCTGTGGAGCTTTGACTATACTAATAGAACAGATCAGGGGGGCATGTGAATGGTTCATATCCCTTCCTGCTCTGCTGTATTAGTGACACATTTGTGATTATAGTAACACACTTCACAGCTTGAGATGTCCATGGAGATGTGTATGCTAAGCAGGGGGTATAGGAACCTTTACATCCTCCCAGCTCTGCTATTAGCATACACAGCTTCATAGACCTCTCCACACTCATAGATCAGCCCTCTCTCTGCTGTCTCCTGACTCTGTGGAGAGGAGCAGCAAGAGCTCGGCCACAGAAGCCGCACAGTGCAGCTGATCCAGCAGTGAGCAGCAGATCTAGGCAGGCACACACAGGGTTAACTCTGGCAGCAAACCCCCTCGCCCTTCCCCTGCTTTATAGAAGTTATTGCAGTTGGAGGAGGAGAGCTATCTGTGTGCTGAGGGGAGGGGGGAAAGGGGGAGGAGAAGAGGCAGACAAGAAGCACGCCCCTGAATTCAAAAATCTTATGCTGCCAGACACACTGAGGTAGGCCGAAAGCCTGTAGTGAGACAACTCCTTTAACTCACATGCTGTCCATTTCCTTCTGATCCTTCTTGAAGGTGGTTCTACTCCTTCATTGGAGTCCAGCTGTGTTTAATTAAACTGATTGGACTTGATTAGGAGAGGCACACACCTGTCTATATAAGACCTCACAGTGCATGTTAGAGCACATGAAAATCATGAGGTCTAAGGAACTGCCCAAGGAGCTCAGAGACAGAATTGGAGCAAGGCACAGGTTGTAGCACTCAAGGTTCCTAAGAGCACAGTGGCCTCCATAATCCTTAAATGGAACAAGTTTGGGACGACCACAACTCTTCCTTGACCTGGCTGTCCAGCCAAACTAAGTTAAACTGGAAGAAGAGCCTTGGGGAGAGACGTAAAGAAGAACCCCAAGATCACTGTGGATGAGCTCCAAAAATGCAGTAGGGAGATGGGAGAAAATTTCACAAAGTCAACTATCACTGCAGCCCTTCAGCAGTTGAGGCTTTATGGCAGAGTGTGCTGACGGAAGCCTCTCCTCAGTGCAAGACATATGAAAGCCCGCATACAGTTTGCAAAAAAACACATGAAGGACTCCCAGACTCTGAGAAATAAAATGGTCTGATGAGACGAAGATAGAAATTTTTGGTATTAATTCTAAGCGGTATGTGTGGAGAAAACCAGGCACTGCTTATCACCTGCCCAATACAATCCCAACAGTGAAACATGGTGGTGGCAGCATCATGCTATGGGGGTGTTTTTCAGCTGCAGGGACAGGACAACTGGTTGCAATTGAAGGAAAGATGAATGCAGCCAAGTACAGAGATATCCTGGATGAAAACCTCTTCCAGAGTGCTCTGGACCTCAGACTGGGTTCTTCTTCCAACAAGGCAATGACCCTAAGCACACAGCTAAAATAACATAGCAGTGGCTTCAGAAAAACTCTGTGACCATTCTTGACTGGCCCAGCCAGAGCCCTGAGCTAAACCCATTTGAGCATCTCTGGAGAGACTTGAAAATGGCTGTTAACCAACGTTCACCATCTAACCTGAGGGAACTGGAGAGGATCTGCAAGGAAGAATGGCAGAGGATCCCCAAATCCAGGTGTGAAAAACTTGTTGCATCATTCCCAAGAAGAATCATGGCTGTACTAGATCAAAAGGGTGCTTCTACTCAATACTGAGCAAAGGGTCTAAATACTTGAGACCATGTGATATTTCAGTTTTTCTTGTTTAATAAATTTGCATATTTACATATCTTTTTTTTTTTCTTTCAAGATGGGGTGCAGAGTGTACATTAATGAGCAAAAAAATGAACTTTTTTGATCTTACCAAATGGCTGCAATGAAACAAAGAGTGAAAAATTTAAAGGAGTCTGAATACTTTCAGTACCCACTGTATGTATGCCATGTGTGGAAGACCTCATAACAGCTAACTACCTGCTTCTTCCTCCCTTTCCCCTCACGATACACTACTACAGGCAGCTGTACTCTTTAATCTCTCAGTGCAGCTATAAATCTATCTCTTCTAAACTCTATGGATTCTATTAGTGAATCCTGAATAAGTGAACAGCTAAAACATACCGGTACTGTCAGATAACTTTTCTCAAATACTTTCAGGCAGAATAAGCTGTTGAAATTGTATGGTACTTAAGAAATAGCAACGTCTCTGGTCACCATATGACTTGTAGCATGCATTTTTCAGCAGTTTTTTTATAATCAGAAGTACATTTTAAAGAAAGCAGAGGCCAAGAAAAAGAGTGGATAAAAAGAGGTACTTTATGGAACAAGATATTTTAAATATATATTAGTGCATCTAAAAAAAAATTAGAATATCACTGAAAAGATAATTAATATCAATAATTTAAGTCAAATAGAGAAACCCATATATTGCATAGACTCATTACAGTACGAATTACAAGGTTTAATATAATGCATTTGTGAGCCCTAATACAAATAAAAAGAGAACCCCTTTCATTTTCAATTATATTCTAATTTTTTGAGATGCACTAGTATATTTAAATATATATTTCCTATATTTGCTTGTACTATTGATTAGTAGAAATATGTTAAAAATCACATTACTCACTGTAAGGCTATGTTCACACGGTGTATTTGCAGGGCGTAATTACGCCCCGCAATTACACCGTATGGACGGGAGCGGGGCGGGCGCGGGGGAGTGAGCGGGGGGCCGGCACTTCGCCGGCCCATAGACAATCACTGCTAGCGGCGCGTATATGCCGCTAGAAAGTGACATGTCAATTATCTCCCCTCCCGGCGGCTTCGCCGGGCGGAGAGAGGAGATGTAATCCATAGTTCTCTATGAGATCTGTGAATTACCGTAATGACTGGGCCGTTTTCGGCCCGTAATTGGCGCACTTCGCCGCGTAATTACGGACCGAAATACGGCCCATTTTAAGCCATGTGAACATGGCCTAAGATGTTAAATAATAAAGTAACAGAAATATATAGTTTTACATAGCACTGCAAATAACAAGGCTATTATAATAATACATTTCTAATTCAATTGCATACAAAGTCATATACTGTATTTTGCAATTTTAGTCCACCCTCCGAGTACATTCATTACTGTTATTTAACCTTGTGCTTCTCAGTGCATTGACCCAAAACACTGTAATAGGTGCAGCCTGTGGGACAATAATAAATTGGAAAAAGGCCTCTATGGTACTTGATATGCAACGTAATCACTTAATATTCATTTCCGGAGGGAGAAATTTTTATGTCATTTTTTTTTATCATTTTACATATTGTAACAATTATTAGTCTATGTTCACATCCAAATTGTCATGAACTTTCAGCACTGGAAAATGTCTTGATATACGCAATTGTATTGCTTGCAAAACCCATTAACAAACATAGAAGTTGTGTGTGTGCTTTTTTCTTGCTTCATTTTTTTTGCAGAAACACCCTTTTTGAAAAATATAGCTAACTATGCCATACATTACAATTAAAAAATTACTGTTTTGATGTACAACCTCAATTCCAAAAAAGTTGGGACACTAAACAAATTGTGAATAAAAACTGAATGCAATGATGTAGAGGTGCCAACATCTAATATTATATTCAGAATAGAACACAAATCACAGATCAAAAGTTTAAGCTGAGAGAATGTATCATTTTAAGTGAAAAATATGTTGTTTCAACATTTCATGACGTCAACAAATCCCCAAAAAGATGGGACCATGCCGTTTTTACACTGTGTAGCACCCCCCCCCCCCCCTTCTTGTTACAACAGTCAACAGACGTCTGGGGACAGAGGAGACCAGTTTCTCAAGTTTAGAAATAGGAATGTTCTCCCATTCATGTCTAATACAGGCCTCTAACTGTTCAATCGAATTGGGCCTTCTTTGTCGCACCTTTCTCTTTATGATGCGCCAGATGTTCTCTATAGGTGAAAGATCTGGACTGCAGGCGGCCATTTCAGTACTCAGATCCTTCTCCTACGTAGCCATGATGTTGTGATTGCTGCAGAATGTTTTCTGGCATTATCTTGTTGAAAAATGAAGGGTCTTCCCTGAAACAGATGACTTCTAGATGGGAGCATATGTTGTTCTAGAACCTGAACATAGCTCTCTGCATTAATGGTGCCTTTCCAGACATGCAAGCTGCCCATGCCACAAGCACTCATGCAACCCCATACCATCAGTGATGCAGGGTTCTGAACAGAGTGTTGATAACAACTTGGGTTGTCCTTGTCCTCTCTGGTCCGGATTACATGGCGTCCCACTGTTCCATAATGAACTTCAAATCGTGACTCTTCTGACCACAGAACAGTTTTCCATTTTGCCACACTCCATTTTAAATTACCCCTGGCCCAGTGCAAATGGCTGAGCTTGTGGAGCTTGCTTAGAAATGGCTTCCTCTTTACACTGTAGAGTTTCAGCTGGCAACGGCGGATGACACGGTGGATTGTGTTCACTGACAATGCTTTCTGGAAGTATTCCTGAGTAGTGTTGAGCGATTGCGTTGGCCATCGACATCGGTCGATGGTCGATAGTCGACCATCATCGACAATATAGTCGATAGTGAGTGGTCGATTATGAGCGATGACCATTAAAGTCTATGGGAGAGCAACAACACCTTCATTCTTACACCCAAACAGGGCTGGAGAAGCTGGAATTAACATCCACAACAGTCAAATGGATACGTGCTACATCTTAGGCAACACACTTAGGTTATAAAAGCCACATAAAAAAAGTCACACACCATTCACTATCCCTGTCTTGTACCACAGCATGACCCTTAAACCTGCATCACCCACAAATTAAAAAGTGCCAGAAAGCAGTATGATTTGAACCATCATTTTACTTGAACTAGACATTGAATATCCCTGTCCTGGAACGCAACATGAGACCCAAACCTGCATGACCCCCAGATTTAAAAAGTGCCGGAAAAAGGAGTCTTTCAACCACCATTTTAGTTCAACTGGACATTGACTATACCTGTCCTGGGCCACAGCATGAGACCCAAACCTGCATGACCCCCAGATTCAAAAGTGCCGGGAAAAGGAGTCTTTCAACCACCATTTTAGTTTCACTGGACATTGACTATACCTGTCATGGCCACAGCATGAGCCCCAAACCTGCATGACCCCCAGATTAAAAAGTGCCGGAAAAGGAATCTTTCAACCACCATTTTAGTTTCACTGGACATTGACTATACCTGTCCTGGGCCACAGCATGAGACCCAACACTGAATGACCCCCACATTTAAAAAAGTGCCGGGAAAAGGAGTCTTTCAACCACCATTTTAGTTGAACTGGACATTGACTATACCTGTCCTGGACCGCAGTATGACCATTAAACCTGTCTGACCCCCAAATTAAAAAGTGCCGGGAAAAGGAGTCTTTGAACCACCATTTTAGTTGAACTGGACATTAACTAATCTGTCCCGTAGCAAAAGGCCCTTTAAAACCCTGTCTGCCCCACAGATTAAAAAGTCCGGAAAAGGAGTCTTTAAAACCCCTTTTGATTCATGGACATATATGCCCCTGTTGGGGGAGCGTTGCCCCCCGTATGAGTGCGGACCAATTGAGTTCATTGGGAAAATATGGGGGTTAACGCCCCTGTTCCACCAGGTGCCCTTTTTCTTGGCATTTTTTTCTTATTTTACCAACGTGGGGGAAATTGTCTCTGTACTTTGTTTCTGTCCCTGTCCAATCCTGTCTGAATAACCCAATTCGATAGTTTTCCGTACCTCCCTTGTACAATTTTAGAGGGCTTTTTTTTTTTTCCAGCTATTTGTCTGCAAGTTTTTTTTGGTTTAATTTAGAAAAAATTTTTAAAAAGATGGAATCCCACCCTGTCTTTTTTTTTTTTTTTTAATTTATTAAATGGGTTTTCCATACAGGGGTTGATACTATTTAAAGATCTTCAAAAACAAGTCATTTTGCCTATGTGTCCTTAACAGTGCCTACCCATTCCCCGTTTTGACCACCCAACCTGAGCCACTTTGACAATTGTGAAGAACTGTCTGTTTAGAAACAAAATTTTTTTTTTATAATTGGGCTGTAGTAAAGTGCATTTCAAAGCAAAAGCCCCCAAAAAATTTAAAGCTGACCCTTTAGCCACTTTTGGCAATTGTGAAAAACAAATGTCTGTTAAAACAACATTTTTTTTATAATAGGACCTTAGATTGTGTATTTCAAACAGCATGACCCCAAAAAAATTTTAAAAAATGATTCTCCCACTGTTTAAAAATTTTGGGGAGAAATGCCACTTTGAAGCCAATTTCTGTTCCCCAAAAGGGCCATGATTATTGCTTTATCTCACAGTACTGACCCCAAAAAAATTATAAATAGATTTTTAGCCCCGATTAAAATTGTGAGGGGGAAAATCCACTTAAAAAACCAATTTCTGTTCCAAAGGACCCTGATTATTGCTGTATTCACACTACATGACCCCCAAAAAAAAATAAATTTATTTCCCGCCACTATAAAAAATTT
>JAODAL010039835.1:0-37574 GCA_025379985.1 Phyllomedusa bahiana
GTTGGAGCAGGAAGTAGTAATACGAAAAAAAAAAAAAAACATGGCAGTGATGGAAGCCTTCACTAGGCTTCCAGCTGCCATGTTAACTGATCAGGACCATGTGATCTCACTGACGAGGCCCCAATAGGAGTAAGGAATGGTGTGCAGCACCATTTCTCATTCACTTAGATGCCGTGGCTGTTTTTACTGCGGTCTCTAAAGGGTTAAACAGCACGGAATGGAGCCAGATGCATTCTGTGCTGTTACCGGCGGTTGTTAGCTACCAAGCCCTTTACCGACGCTACGACATATTGATACGTCATATATCGGCAAGGGGTTAAATGCACAAAAATGAGTGTTTTCCAGAATTATCGGTACACACAATTAAACTACAATTAAGCTTTAGACACACTAATAGGTATACCACCTAGACTAGGAACTAGACAAAACTGCCGAAGTAGCACCAATATAAATCCATACACCTATAAAAATAGCACCAAACCAACACTCTGCTTAATCTCCAACAAGACAATCAAAACGAAAAGAAAACCTTTAATTGTAATGTATTACAAACATAGAAGTTTATTAAATTAAAATAAATGTTATCTCAAAATTTTCAATGTTTTTTGATGGCATTTGTTTACAGATAAGTACAGATAACACAGAAAGCCATGCTATCACGGTCAAGCTAATCTCTGCTTCATTTGTACCACCATACCGTTCCTGAATATAAACAATTCTACTACTACCACTATAAAAAAATTTTCCCCGGCAATAGAGGGACCATATAGGATAAATACCAATTTACTCAGGCTTTTCAGACATATATGAGTCACAGGAGACATCTTACATGACTGGAGTAATTCACTTTTCCTTTTCTTCTTCATCCAATCCAAACCGGTCATGATGACTTCTTCCAGCCACAACTCTTCAGAGTATGATTTACCACACAAACATCTTAAAATCCTCACTTTTCCAGCACCTCCCTGCCAATTCTCAACTCTGTATAAATTTTTCATGGGAATTGTTGGTTGCTAGAAGGATGATCGATGGAGGCATGTATGATGTGGAGGTGGTTGGGGAAATGGGTGATAGAGGGGGGTTTGTATTTTTGTTTGGCAAAAAGGCCATAAAACACAGTGGTAGGGGGCAGGGTTAGGAAATGGGGGTACAAACCACAGTTTACAGGCCCAATCACCGGAGGGGTGGGGGGGAAGAGAACCAACCCCCTGGAGATTGTATTGTGGCCTGTAACCCCACCAGGATCATATTGTGTGGCCTGAACCCCAAGAACATAAGCCACAGCTATGATATTTAGAGGATGTAGGGGATGGAGTTTAGTACTTTCGTATTTTTGCAGTATTTATATTTTTCTACAGGTTTCCTTCCTAATGATACACTGGATTTGTTGGACCAGCTTTTGATCAATTTATTTAATAAAATGGTTAATGAGAGCTTGTATCGGGTAGTGTGTATTTAAATGAAGTGTTTTTTTTCTGTTGTTTCTTTTTGGTTATTATTTTATCCCAGCGTTAGTAATGGACACACCCCTGAACTATTACCTCAGTACCTACCCAATGCACCAGGAATAATGGGTAACTGTAAGAAGTGGACCTTGTATTGTGAGGGGCCACTTTAGAGGTGACTGCAGGCTGGTATTTTTAGGCTCTGAAGGAACCAGTATCAATTAACTTTTCCATCCTGATATTATCAACCTGCAGCTGCTTGTTTTACCTTGGCTGGTTATGAAAAAGTGGGGAAAATGTTGTCTATTTTTAACCATTTGTTTATTGTAAAATCTAGAAAGAAATTTATAAAAATATAACATGAGGTCCTCCCATTTTTCATAACCAGCCAAGGTAAAACCAACAGTTGCAACCTAATATCATCATAATGGGAAGGTCCATGGCTATTGGGCCCTTCCATCATAAAACCGCACCAGAAGTGGACCATCACATTAGATGGTCCACTTCTGAGTTATCCAGCTCTTCACAGTACCCCTAATGTGTTGGGTATTGGGTTATAGTGAGAAGGGGGTTAGTGTCAGCCTTGTAATGGTGAAAAACAATGCTTTCTAACACCCAGTGATAGTAATGGAGAGGCAACTCTCAGAGGCCTCCATTATAAAACACTGTATTAAAATAAACACTCCCCAATACCAGCCCCATTGACCACTTTAATAAAGAAAGAGATGCAATGCTGGTCTGACGTAGTCCAAAACAGAAATCTGTAAAAAAAAAAATCTTTTAGAAACCCTGGGGGATAAGGGGCATCACCCAGCTTTCCCAGATGCTGGATAACCTATTCAGCACTCAGGTAAGCTTGCTGACATCCCCCACAGCAGACAAAGCTTGGTGCCTGTTGAAGAGGATTGGGTGCCACCCAGGTTTCCTGGAGGCCAGACAGTGTCCCCTTTCCAACACTCTAAACCCTCTCTCCTCCCCATTTCCCCACTCCCACTCTTAGCAACCCTCTAAAGATGGTTGCCTTTCCCAATTGGTGCAGGAGCCAACTAGAGGAAAATCCCTTTTGGACTTAATATTGGCTAAAAGATTTAGGGCCACATGTATGAATCTGTTTAGGTCTAAAACTCACTCTTTTGCCCATAGTAACCTATGGGCAAAAAAGTGAGTTTTAGACCTAAACAGGTTCATACATGTGGCCCTTAGTCTTTCATGACGTGGAGCAATTCATCCCCAGTGTGATTTCCAGATGTGGAGCTGAGTAACACCTCCGTGCTCTGCATATATGGTGTGCTGAAGGAGAACTAAAGACTTGTCGCTGCAGTGGAGGCTGAGGTGGTGGAGGAGGAGGTGGACATTGGCGCAGGATCAGCAATTTGACAATGTGGAGGAGAAAGCAGCATCTCCTGTCCAAGTTGCTGGTGTGGCTGGGCAGGAAGCACATTTACCCAGTGGGGTGTAAAGGACATGTATTGTCCCTGACCGTGTTTACAGCTCCACACGTCCGCACTGCCATGCACTTTGGAAGACACCAACAGGCTCAAAGACTGGCCCACCTTCTCTTCTACATATTTGTGCAGGGCTGGACCTGCCTTTTTCGAAAAGAAATGATTACTTGGGACTCCACCTCAGCTCGGCACAGCTGAATGGTGCATAGTCCACCACTTGAAAAGGGAGGGACTGCAGTACCACCAACTTGGAGAGGAGCACGGTCAGCTTCTGCACCTTACGATGGCTAGACACATAATGCTGTCTTTTGGCAATCATCTCGGTGAATGCTTGCTGGCGCCATGAGTGGTGAGGAACAGGAGCATCTGGAGTGGTAGATGATGGGAAAAACAGACAGCTTCCTTCAGCAGAGGTGGTGGAGCCTTGACTGCCTGAAATGGAATGTGTGCCACTGGGTGCTGCTGCTGTTGCTGCGGCAGGATGGGCTACCACATCTGAGACACGTTTCTCCCAGGCCACTGGGGGGTGACACTGCATATGTTGATGCAGCACCATGGTGCCAACATTAGGTCCCTGACTACGCTTCACTTTCTGACCACAGATTCTACATATACCCATCTTCACCTCCTCTAGTGCCTTGGCAAAAAATTGCCACACCGCCGAGTAGGTGATCTTACCACTAATGCTCCCCACAGACTGACTGCTACCGTCGGTGCTTTGGTGAGCCCCTGCACCGCTGCTTTCTGGGACCTGCAAAGTGAGTGGTCTACCCCATGGCCCTTTGGCTCCCAACCTCACACTGCTGCCACCCTGCTGACTCCCAGCAACAATACCGACATGCCGGCTGCACCACTGCCTGACATGCAAGCTGCTGCCCTCTTCTCCTGACGATGATGATGAAGACCTTGCTTCACCCGGCTCCCAAGTGCCCTCGGCTACATCGATTAGTGTTTGCCCATCACTGATGTCCTCCTCAACGGTCTCGTTGTACAGAGCCTGACCGCTCACAACAGAACTCCCCAGGCCACTCTCCTCATCACTACTTGCCCGCCTACTGCAAGAAGCATCCGATCTCTGCCCCACCTCTTTGCTGCCCACTGTCCTCGAGAATGTCTATCATAATGAGATCAAAAGGGTTAACACCAGGTTAAGACACCGTGGATATAAACAGTGGATGCTAAAGCAAGCACAATCATACATTAAAAACATGGATCGTCAAGATCTACTAAAGGATAAAGAGTACAATTTACAACAATCTGATATCAAACTTCCAATTACTTTATCTACATCATTTAGTAAGGATTTTGCTTGTGATAAAAAAAATTATTTGCAAATATTTACCTATTTTGAAATCTGATGAAAAAATGTAAAAAAATTTGAGAGATGGAGTATGGATAGTCCCTAAACGTAATAAAACGCTCTGAAATATTTTATCTCTTAGTTTATTTAATAGTAATAACACATAAAAACAGTGGCTATTCCAAAAGGGATTTTTTTAAATGTGGGGACCCTAGATGTAACACATGCTGCTTTGCAATTTCAAATAAAAAAAGATTTTAATATAGAACAAATATGCTGTAAAATCCATCAATTTATCAACTGCAACTCAACGTATGTTGCATACATCATCCATTGTATAAGTTGCAATCTTTTATATGTAGGATGCACAATAAGAAAATTAAAAACTCGTATCATGGAACACATATACGACATTAGAAACAAAACAAATAATATTTCTGGAGCAGCGAGGCACTTTATTGACATACATACCCGCAACACTGATTTTTCAGGTTTTATGGTATAGAAAAGGTATGCAAACCTGTCCGAGGTGGTAATTGGAGATATAGATTACTTAACAGGAAGGTTTTCCCAAAGTCCTGAATTACAAAAATGATTTATTGTATTTTTATTAAACAATGTCTTTTTTTTTCGCCTCTTGCTGCTGTTATGTGTTTCTAACAAATGCTATAATCTTGTCCTCGCTCTATACTTAATATTTAACCTTATATGTTAGGATCTATTGAAACAAGTTCAGTACTAATGGGCTTAATTGTTGTTTTTAATCAGGTAGCTTGCTATTGGATAGCTGTGGTTTAAATTTGATCACAAATGTGAAGGATGCAAGCGGTGAACAAAGAACTTGTGGTTCCGAAACGCATCAGCGTCTACCATTTGCATTAACCTTGTACCTTTCTAAAGATTTACATATACTTTTTAATTAGTTGAAATAAAATATATATATATTTTAAATATGGGCTGGTGTTCACTTCAACCTTCTCTTCGTTTGCAAATAGCTTCAGCTTGATTATCCTGCATGTTCAGCAGCACCTGGTGAACCGCCCAATAAACAAGGAGTTTTTCCATGCTTCTACATAGAAGGTTGGTGAGTGGGCTAGGACTGTTTCCTCCTGGGAGTAGTAAGCACTATTTAGCCTATTTTTCTTTTGGAATATGGGACTTTGTTGTTGTAGCACATAGTAGTTCTCTGGCTGTGGGAACTGAATGGGACAAAGGAGGGTGAGGACAGGTGAGGGTCCCTGACCTGCTCCTTAGCAATGCCAACTAAGGGTTGTGTCTGACGAACCCACTGACTCTTGGTCAGAGTTGTCAGATATTATCTGGGAGAAAGTGGATGACCTAGTCAACCATTCAAGAACCGTTGGCTTGGTGATCAACACACGGCCGCTAGATGACACTGACCTCACTGAGTGACCCCTGTTGTGACATCCCCTTACTGTGCTGTGACCTGTGCCTGCTCCAGGAATCTATCATTGCGTTCTTTGATGCTATAGTAGGATCTTAGCCCTCAGCTCGGCTCTTTCTAGCTGGCGCTTACATTACCTTGTCAGACTGCATTCCCACTTCAGTTATTTGGTCAGTTTCGCCCCCATAACTGCCCAGAAAAGTGAAGTGTGAAGCGATTCTAAGAGTGGCGCCTGTCATCTGCGTGTCATATTAAAACACAGCATTGTTTCAATACCAAACCATGCTCTCTATGCATATTTGAGCATGGCACAATGTTCTACACACCATACAGGCTCTCCACAGCAGGAAATAGCTGTTTTTAATGCGTTTAATCGCAAATAAATTTGGATCTAAAAATTTTTGCAAAAATTTTAGCGTGTCTGCTGAATCAAATTTTTGAGAAATTCGCTCATTTCTAATCCCAGTGTATTGCAAGTGTTCGATTGTCAGCAGACTGAACTATATTTGATACAGAATACAGTGTAATTTCTTAGACACATTGGAAGATTTTCTTTTGTAATGTGCAGTCCCGTTAAGGAGGAGGATACAGGTTCTTATAAAGAGATAATGTTGCTAGAGGAGATAACTGGTTTTAAAGGGTTAATATGAATTTCATGCTGCATACAACATCAGTTCCACTACACTGAGGGGACACTATGACAGCTGTTATATGTTTCTGCTGCTTATAGCTTTTTCCTCCTCCATAATACACAGGAATCCAATTTACTTGGTACTGGATGTTATGATATTAGCAGTAAAGTAATATAGCAGCACACATCTCATCTGAGTTCATTTGCAGCACAATGACAAACTCCACCCACATAGTGTACTCTTAGGGTGCGTTTACATGGCAAAAACCAAATACCGGTTGGAAATGCCAACCGGTATTTGGTCTTTTTTGGTCTTTATTCGTCATGCAGGTGGACGGCTTTTCTCCACGGTTTGCAGATTCAAGCCCTCCCCTTTGGCACCCACATGTTCATGTTCCACCCGAAAACTGAGGAAAAAAATTAACATGTTCTAAGTTTTTCAGAACTCCAGTGGTATAAGAAACCATCTGGCGGAAAATCCGTGCAGTGGGGACTGCTGCACGGATTTTGTATTGAAGTCTATGGGGAGGGTTGCATGTTGGTTTTCAGACGGTTTGTATAACCGACAAAGAATTGGTGCTGTGGGGACAAGCTCTAACAGCTCAGAAGAAAGAAGTCTCACAGAGCTGTCAAAATAGTGATAAATCACTGTGATCTGTGGATAACCTGACTTCAGCCAACTTCAGGCTCTCTTTAAAGGGCCAGTGTTTAATTACTGAATTAGAGAGGAAATGATTTATGTCTAATGATATACAATATGTTTGAAAGGTTTTATACTTGGGTCTCTTATATACCCTATAAATTTAATTATAGCAATTATTTCACATCAATAAAGGATACAAAAAGTCAGCTACAGCTTTCTTGGAGCTTTAGATACTGACATAACCATTTTAGCAGTATTCACTGGAAAAATGATAATAATTACAATAGAAAAATCCATACAAGCTCCAAACAAATCCCAGATGCTTCCATTTTTCCAAAGAAAATAGAGATAGAGAGAATCGAAATAAAAATAATCGATATCTGTCGAAATACTTTGGGCGACATGTCAGAAAAAACGTGCCTCCATGCCAGTTTTAAAGCGCATTAAGGGTGACATGTATGAACAGGGCTGCGGCAGATATATGGTGTCTTTTCAGCCTGATATCAGGTGCAGCCCTGTTCATACAGCCCCGGAAGGCAGGGCACACTAGAACCGTAGTGAACCTACATATTTGTAGCTTTGCTACAGCATTTCTTTGCACATTGCAGCTCAAACAGGTATACCACTTTCAAAGTGGTATACCTGATCCCGAACTGTCACCCCAGCGCTAGAATGTGCCTGATTTATGACCTGCTGTATAGCAGTTTCATAAATGAGGCGCATTCTAGACTAATGTTAGGCGCATGAAATTAGGCATATTAACGCCAAATTTCATGCCTTTCGCCCTAAATGAGTATATAGTGCATCTGAATTAATGACCCTGTGAAAAATCTGGCATGTCGTATACCTTGCATAGTATAATTGATGCGACTAATCTAGGCACATAGCATAATTTAGGCGCATGTTATATTTAGCATATCATTGCTAGCATATTTGATGCACCTACTTTAGGCGCATTCAAATGTGTCGTATCTGGAGTATAATGCACCTAGTTTTGTTTAACTACAGCTCATTTATATAGAGAATAGGGCGTCACCAGTTTTTTTGGCGCAAAATACACCCAAAAAATAGTGCAGCCCTAATGGGACATGTCGCCCAATATGTTTATATTGTGCAAAAATCACATGCTTTAAAATTCAGACCTACCTGCCCTATAATTTAGTTATAACAGTGGCTTCTTTTTTTTCCCATCACAAAAGCTATAGCAGAAAGGAAAAGTGAAACATTTCCTTAAAGTTTCCAAATGCTTTCACTACATGTTGGCTGAATGCTCATTTTGTCAACTCCCTGGTGCACGTTCAGCTGGGTGTGCATGTGTTTTCAATGTATAGAGAGGAATAAGCCATTGAGGGACACCTTTGACAGTAGCTTGTCTCTAATGGAAACAAAAGATTGAGCATGTTGAAATCCAACTGTGATGGATGGCTGCTGTTCTTTTAACTGACCTTCTCTAAAGAATGTTGCCTTCAGATGTGCAATCATATGATATATGATTAAAATCTACAATTGTTAAGAATGTTTTGGATTATTCTTATTATAATATTGTTTTAAGTGTGGTAAAAGGGTCACCTAACATGACTGGAAAATAACTCTTGTCCATGTCCTGTTGATTGTTTCCTTTGAGTGGATTTTCATGGGGTATCCTCAAATGCTCTTTTATGGACCTATTTTACTTGCCTTGTGTTATGACTATAATATCTATATCTATTTTGAGGTTAATAAATCATGATGCCCTTTGAGCTATGAAGTCTCTGTAATACTATTTTCCTTAGCTATGAATTGGAAACTGCAATTTTTAGCTAGAATTTATTTATTTGAACTCACAAGTCTTGTATCATACTAAAATTATTACTATGGTAACACATAGTACATTGGGAACATAAATGCAACTATAATCATCGTTCAAGGTCTATAAACACACTTTATAAATCAATATAGATAACATTTTACTGCACAGCAAAAAAATTCTGATTCTTTAACTTTAATTTACAAAAATTTTTGAGATAACATTGTAGTTCTACACACTTAATTGTAACTAAATATCTCTTTTCTTGAGTACTTAGTAAAGCATCTGTAGAACTTAAAGTGGTTTTATCTTTTCATTTTTTGGCAGCCGTTTATACTGGTTGATAAGCAGAGCTTGTGAAATGGAGGGGCGTTTCTCCTCCCAGCAGGGCGTATCTTCCCTCTCTGCAGACACGGCCCAACGTGTGTACGTGAGATTAATTGTGTGTGAGCTGGGGGAGGGGAGAAGTTCACAGCTGTCTTTGAGAGTGAAAAGCTAAGTGTAACTCCATAGTGTATATCTACATTTCTCACTCTCTCTACATACCTTGTAACTAGAATGTGCATTTGACATTTAGGGCTCTGGGAAAGATGGGTGACTTTTTTTTCTGTCTCTCTCTCACAGTGATATATCCTGCAGATGATTACAACTCTGATCACCCTCCCCTACACACTTTGTTGCAGCACCTCCACTTGCAAGTGAGAATTCATTCTGTGTGAGCTGGGGGAAGGGAGAGGTTTTTCTCGCTCTCTCTCTACATAATTTTTAACTAGAATGTGCATTTGACATTCAGGACTCTGGGAAAGATGGGTGATTTTTTTTTTTCTCTCTCACTTGACATTCTGGACCCTGGGAAAGATGGTTGTTTTTTTTCTATCTCTCTCAACATTCACGACCCTGTGAAAGATGGGTGCATCTCTCTCTCTATCTGTCTCTCTCTCTCTCTCTCTCTCTCTCCATGGTAACCAAGAACCTACATGCTTACATTTTCGTTCCCCTCATTTTAAACTATGATCATTGTAGCGAGAAAACCCCTTTAAGTCCATTCTCCAGCAGCAATAGCCTCTTGTTCATTAATTTTCTTGGGTTTGCCTATTGCAGTATTGCAGTTGTCTTCTTCCAATCCTACCAAAGATTTTCAAGTCAGACAAAATGATGACCACTCCAGAATCTTCCTGGACGACTTCTGAAACCTTGGCAGACTTTGGGTTACAAATGGGATCATTTTCTTGTTGGAAGCTCCAGTAATGCCCAAGCTTCAGCTTTCTCATAGAGGGAATGACAGTTGTTTCCGGTGACAGGTGGTGATAGCTGCTCTTTTTACCTCGCCCACATAGTGTAGTTAGTGTTTGTAACTTTTAAATTGTAAACAGTACATTCAGTGTATTTACTATCTTTTTGCATCTTTTACTGGCTTGTACAAGGCAATGTTCTTTTCTCTTAACTTTTTGCCACTCCCTTAGTTGGTTAAATGGGACGAATCTCCCTTTCCCCAAAACCTCAAATATATCTGATGTAGATATTCAAGAGCTTTGGTATTTGTGTAAATTAAGACAAATTAAGACAACACCTAATTTTCTATGACAAGGATTTGAATAATGCTGAGATGTGTTTTTCTTTTCAAATTGGGATTTTTTGGGGCTTTTTAAAAGAAACACATGTTATATTAGTTTTGTTGAGAGATTTTAGTGGCTATACTATGTATATAGTCTATGACCAGTTTTTAAAAGTACATATATATAATGTAATATATAGTTTGCCACTAAAATTTGCAAAATTTACCAACTTGCAGCCATTTGTAAAATGGCCCTCTTAAACAAAATATATCTGTTGGTGGTTTTTTTTATAATATATATATATATATATTATATTTTTAAAAATTTTATTTATAAATTTTCTTTTCTACACTTCTTCCTGTAAGAGTGGCCTTTCAGCCCATGTTGATATGTTCAGTCCAGTTCTCTTTTCCTGTGGAAGTGACGAAAATTTACCAGTTTCCCCACCGTCAATTTTTAAAAGGTCTTTTATTTTTGTGATATGCCAGTCGGACCAAAGCACTTATCTTGAAACGGACATTTCCCCCTTTTCCTGAGTGGTATGATGGCGGGACATTCCTATCTTTTTTGTACTTTGTAAAAATTTGTTGTACAGATGAATGGGGTACTTAGGTATCTGGAAATTCCCCCAAGAATGATCTGGATTTTCCCAAGTGCACAATTCTTGGATGATTCTTTCTTTCCCATGATTTTACCACCAAAAAGCAGTGTGTTTTTTTTGGGGTTTCACTAAAATGAATCCACAGGGGGTCTTAATTAATTAGTGTTTGCCAATAAAAACCCATCAGAAGTTCAAAGAATAACCAAAATTTTGGGTTGTCCCAAATTGTTTAAAGGCATAGTAATCCTAGTGTATGTAAACTTTTGACTTTGCATTATTCTGGCATTTGGCAAGTATAATAAAACATACATATACTGTATGTCTTTTTATATACTTTTGTAAACTTCTGTTTTCAACTGGCTTATCAACTTGACTGTATTTTACTGATTTTGAAAACAAAATTTCATTTGTATTGACAAACATTTTCTATATAGCAATTTTACACAATTTATATAAAAACAAAGTAGTACGACGATGATTCATCATCCATGACTATTCATAACCACACTAGGACGTTTTTTTAAAGTCCATTTACATTTATAAGCTTTGGATACTATTTATTTGAAAGGGTGCAATAAGAGGTTAATGGAGAGGATACCCTGAGTAAAGGCTTGCTGAAGTATGGCGTTATAATAAATTAACGGCGAACAGTGGACTATAGAGTACTCAGCCTGCTTGATTCAGGCACAACAGTCCACATAAACACAAATAAAAATCTCAGCAGTCTAGCCCCTAACTAAACTTGTAGACTCCTTCCCTACCTGTGGTCTGGACCTAAAGTCCAGTCCCCACAAACACTCAGTTTGACAGTCTCCAACTGGTACAGGCTCCCTCAAGCCTGGGGGTAAGAGCCCTCTTCTCAGCTCTTCTGTTGCTCCAGTTTCTGGCAGCAAATCACGCTCCCTGGACACCTGGAGTGATAGACTTTTAATAGGTATGCAAGACCTGGAAACTGGGAACAGCCAGGTCAATGGGGGTAATTTGCAAAAGAAATCCTGCTTTATTCCACCTAGTGGCAGAAATATGTGACTGCCTGCGGGCGCTCTGCCACACTTCCCCCTATTGAGAAAGACCGTAGGTCTTTTCACTTTACCTATTCAACCCACCAGGGTCAAAGCTCCTACTTTGGGATATCGGTTTATTTAAGCCATACTGCCCTATGATTCCCTGTGCAGGAACATCACTCTCAAGTGAACTCTACTCCTGTTTTATAGTCGCCAGAACTCCTTTTTCCCCACCAACATGCAGATCTTTCCATATGTTTATCTGCTATCATCTGTCACATGGTTTCCAACTTTCAGCTCACAGCACCAGATTCTTACATACTCTAAAGGTTAACTACCTTCTCCCAGGTACCTGTCGCTACAGGTCAACTACACCTGCCTGTACAAAAAACCAGCCAGTGCGCTCACCATAAACATGGGACATTTTCATAGACTTTTTATCACCACTTTTTCCACTGCAAGACCACAATAAATCCTATACTTTTCACCATGCAAACACAATCCAATATCAGCAGCACACTACTAGCACTAAAAAACTATCAAACAGGACATAAAAATTGTTGGAAAAGCATTTCTGCTACTTAGAATACATGAACATTTTTTGAGGTTCTTAGTTCAACAAAACTGCTTAAGCCCACCTGCCAAAAAGCACTGTAAGTCAATAAAAATTTGTTCTGATCAAACCTTGATTTGAATCCAACACGTTGTCATTTGATCGTGGAAGACTGAGCAGGCCTAGTTCCATTTCAGGAACCTATTCTATTGTTACCTCTCTTGATATCCCAAAGTCACCTACTCTGGGTTTTAAATGCTCAGACTGAGCAGACAGAGTCCCTTTCCTATGACTCTGTTCAGACATCTCTACACTAGTCATCTCAACCGCAGTATTTTGGTCCTCTTCTTCCCTTGGGACACAGGCCTGCTCCTTTCTAAAGGGAATCTGATCTACTTTGCTGACCACCTTAGTGGTTAGAAAATTCATTGAAACCGTACTATTTGTGGCATCATGTCGACTTTTGCAACGTTTAACACCCTTGCCAGTATTCACCAGGTTACTACAGACAATCATCATCCCCATGGATAATCTATACAGTCACTAGTACATTACCGGGCATAACACTAGGGTGTGAGGATTCCTTCATCCTTATCTGTCCCTCACAAGGGCTTAAACGTAGACCCACTTCAGTGATGTTTAGCACTTCACTGAGCACATACTCTCCTCCGTTGTGTCCAGTCACTTTCTGCATCACATGTGGAGATACTTCCTCTATATCTTCTGTCTCTGTCACCACGGGAGAACTCTCAGCGTCCATCAGGACCCCACTGCATCTGGCCCACTATTAAATTCACACAATCTGAGTCAACACCAGACCATTGTACATTGTTAACGCATACCTCCATCCCAGAGTCCGCTATTTCTACCTTACTGCGTCGGGATACATTTACTGACTTGACCCCAGTCCTAAAACACATTGAAAAATGTTTGGCAACAGTTTCTGGTTGGAATTTCATAAATGGTGTAATGTCCAGGTGCACTCTGGAGATCCTTTGGCGATAGTTCAGATCAACCCCCAACAAAATGTCATCCACCAGCAACTCCAGGGTTCTTCTTGGTATCTCCTATTGCTGGACCACAGCAGCCACCCTCTGCTGTTGAGGCTGGATGCCCTTGGTAACAGCCATATCCATGTAATTCAACTGCTCCTCCTCTCCAGAAGTTAACCCATGCTGGGGAGGAACACAGGACCATTTGGAAGCTGAACTGTTCTTCCTGCAGTAGTCAGGTTGGTCAACCTTATCACTGGCACATTCATCCTTAGTCTATGGACAATCTGCCCTCAAGTCCACTTGGACCACAGAGTCTGTTTGGCAATTGCCTTCATTAATTCTTGCTATGTCTCACACTGTCACACTTTAACTCCATCCACCATCAGAATAATCGCCTTTACCTTAGGGTATCTGATTTCCTCTTGGGGCATGTAACAATAGACTCTCTAATGTTTGCCCGTAAGACATGGACCCAGGACATCTATCACTTGTCTTCTGGAAGTCTCTCTCAGACTGCAAACCACTCAAAGGCAGCAAGGTAGGCCATTATATCTTCCCCTGTAGTCATCTTTCTCATGTGCTTATACATGGCTATTTGGCTTCTATTGTCACACTTGGCGGCCTCCTTTTGGGATATTGCTTGTACTAATTGGGCATTTGCCTGCTGCAGGTACTTCACCAGTTCTTCCATGGTCAACAAAGAATTTCCAGGCAGCAATACAGTCTCTTGAAACAGCACCAATATTTAGGCTTCCGGACCTTTAAATTATGCTGCAGCAAAGCTCTTAATACACCCAATCCCTGCATGGGGGTCTCTTTTCACAACAGCAGTGACCACAGAGTCTGTATGCGGGTGTGTTTCACCTTCTTAGACACACCCTTGGTTCCCAGACATCAAAAGTCTTTTAACCTTTGCAGTGCACATTCACTTTAAACACCACAAGGCCAGCGTCCACACAGTCTCTGTACTGGGTTGCATCCCCTTTCTCTCCAGAGACACTCTTCTGATGCACCCAGCAATAGTCTTTCTTCTGTACTAATTCATGCACGTGCCAGTTAGTTCCAATCTTGCAACACTGCACCAATCTTGCCCGCATCTTCCACCATATGTAATGCCTCACATGTTTGGATGCCATTTTGGACCATCCTTGGGGTTTCTTAGCTCCTATATCACTTCTTTGGTAAGCATAATGGCACTCAGAAACAGAACTCTTCAAAATCTGTCCTCAGCCTGCTTTATTCAGGCACAGAGTTACAGCAATCCACAAATAAACATCTTGGCCATCTAGCCATTAACTAAACTTGTAGAATTCCTTTCTACCTGTGGTATGGACCTAATGTTCAGTCCCAATAAACACTCAGTTTGCCAGTCTCCAACTTGTACAGGCTCCATCAAGCTTGGGAGTAAAAGCACTCTCCTCAGCTTTTCTGCTGTTCCAGCTTCTGGAAGCAAACCATGCCCCCCGTACACCTGGAGTGATAGGATTTTAATAGGCATGGCAAGACTTGGAGCTAGAACATGGGAAAAGCCAAGTCCTTGGTGGTATGTTTGTAGCAGGAATCCTACTGTACTCCATCTAGTGGCAAAAATATGTGACCGCCTGTGGGCGCTCTGCCACAATATACATATGTGAAATAAGTATTTTTTTATTAACAAATAAATCTTTATTTGAAGGATCAAAAACAGGTACATAGATATATGTACCAGAAGGCTTGATTCACAGCCACACTAATAGCATTATCATAAGACAAAAACATATCAGTATGCTTGCTCTTCCAGCATCATGCCTATAATTACTCAGTGAGGTACCTGAATAACAGGGAACAGATAACAAAAGCATAAAATGCATGCATAAAACAGATCCACTATCTCAGTTATGTAAGTAAACTAATTCAGTCAAACAGGATTGACAAAGGTATTAAAAAGCAGCGTGGGTATTGCCACCTTGCGTGAGGCACCTAAACGTGAGGGATAAACGTTCAAGGTAACGCTGAGGGTGAACACATTCTAGGGAATCGGGGGAGCCTCATACTATAGGGCACTCAAAGAACCGACTGTGCAAGGGTAGTTCAGCCACCTTCCCCATATTTTATCAAATTTAGCTTCTCTATGTCTATGCTTAAGCAATCATTTCTGGTGTGGCAGCATGCTATTGATCAGGCCCATCCACTCAGACACCGAAGGGGGCATAGAGGCCAGCCATGTCCGTGCAATAGCCTTCCTAGACTTCAATAGACTTCAATTGCAAAGGTATATGCCGAACGAGAACCCAGACTGTCGGGCTCGGGTCCATATAAGCAGACTGCGGGGGAAAGGGGGACCGGGCATCCCATCTTATCATTTAGGAACTGAACAACCTGAGACCAGAAACCCAACACCTTTGGGCAAGACCCTATCAGGTGTAAAAAGGTACCCGAAGTCATGTGACACTTGGGGCATTCATCCACATACTCATTTCTAAACACACTAAGTCTAGACGTGGTATAATAAGACCTATGTAAAATAGACAGTTGAGTCAATCTATCATTATGATTAGAAGAAACCAGCTTGGGCAAGGACATACATATCTCCCTGTGCTCATCAGTTATAGGGCCCAGATCCGCCTCCCACGTCCCCCAGAGGTCCCCCAAATGACCTTCCCAACTGCGTGAGGAGAGAAGGGCATAGAAATGAGAAATTACATGGCCATTTGGAGGGGATAAGAGCAGCCGAGGGAAGGGAAATTTGTTAAACACTATCTCAGCATGACCCAGTTGGGAAGTGACCGCATGCTTTACCCTAATGTATGTAAATAGTTGGGACGAAGGAAGACGAAATCAGCCTCCAATTCCGGAAAGGGTCTGACCCCTGAGCTGGAACAAATATGCGAGATATACCACGCATCCTGCACACTCCAATTCACCTCGAAAGATATGCAGAGCAGGTCCGTAAAAAGCTTACAATGCCATATTGGAGAAAATAAATCAATACCCTCAGTATAGTATAACAAGCGTACCTTCAGCCACACCATGAGGGCCTGTCTCAGTATAGGGAAATCACGCAAGTAACACTCCGCCGTTAAACAATTCGCTGCTACCCTATGTCTATGACCCTGCTATATAAAAGAGAATAATAATCCCCTCAAGCGACGAGTCACACTAACAAGAAGATACACTGGGGCTTGCTGAAGGACATATAGAGTGTCATCTTGACCACACTAATGCGTGCCGCTGTGGAGAGAGTGAAATAAGTATTTATCACCAAATTTCCTAGTGAATATATTTCTAAAGGTGCTATTGACATGAAACAGCCCATCCAATCCGCACAGGCAAAGAAATCAAACATAAATGTCCATAAATTAAGTTATCTGTAATAATGAGAAATGACACAGGGAAAAAGTATTGAACGCATGTAGAAAAAGACATGCAAAAAGCCATGGAAAGTCATGATACCAGTTGAAATCTATCAGTAATTACACAGCAATCCTGCGAGTTTGTGAAAAATAATATCAGCTGGTAAACATCTCATGATGGGTAAAACCAGTGAACTGTCTCAAGACCTTCGCAACCTCATTGTTTAAAAACATACTGACATTGGTTACAGAAGAATATCTAAACTACTGCAGGTCGCAGTGAGCACTGTTGGGGCCTTTATCCGTAAGTGAAAAGAACATAATTTCACCATAAACTGCTGGTGCAGGTGCTCCCCATAAGATTTCAGACAGTGGAGTAAAAATAATTATCCTCCATGGCCTATATACATGCTCACCACATATGACTCCAATGCTGAACAAAAAACATGCCCAAGTGTGTTAAAAGTTTGCACAACATTTAGACAAGCCTGTGAAGTACTGGGAGAATAGAGTCTGGTCAGATGAGACCAAAATTGAACTCTTTGGATGCCATAATACACCCAATGTTTGGAGGCCAAAAGGCACTACATATCAACCCAAAAACACCATGTCAACAATGAAGTTTGGAGATGGGAACATCATGGTGTGGGACTGTTGTTCAGCAAACTTAATTTAATTGAAAGAAGAATGACTGGACAAATGTACTAAGACATTCTTGATAAAATTCTGCTGCCATCTACCAGCACAAGAGTGGTGGGCCAGAGGAAAGTAAAAAGCAGCTGCTGTGCTGTGGCAGCACGAAGACACAGTGGGAAGAGGAAGGCTTGCAATGCTATTACATGCGTGACAGTATGTGATGTCGGTACGCTTAGCCACACCCCATAAGTCTCCATTTACAACTAGGAGGCAGATGTAAGTTGTAGAGTTGTAAGTCGGGGACTGCCTGTATTAAATACTTATTTCAGCCCGATGTAAGCATATATGTTTATACATACACACACAGACTCACTCACACACTTACAGAGTAAGTGAACACACAACTTTAAGTACTAGCTTTTGTTACCAGTGGTTTAGACTTTGATGGCTGTGTGTGTTATTTTGAGGGCACACCAAATTCACAGTATTAAACAAGCTGTATACTGACTACTTTATATTGTATTAAAGTGTCATATCTTCATTGCTGTTCCATTAATACAATATTTACGAAAATGTGAGGGGTGTACTCAGTGTCAGACTGAGGTGCTTAGTGCCCACAGGTGGAAATGATTGTAGGGGCCCACCAGTTGAACTGTTTTGGGGTTAAAAGGTGGACTTTACCATGCTCAGGGGCCCAATGGGGGTTTCCGTATTCTCCTGTGGGCCAGTCTGAGCTTGGGTGTACTCACATTTATGAGATACTCTATATACTTCTGTCACACATTACATGTATGTCTTTTTCATAGCATGTTTAAACTCTATGGTGTGTCTGATACTTTTAAAGGAGCAACAAGGGTTGATCTTTTATATCCTATGAAACAGAAAGATCCACAATTATTGTCATAAGCAGTCTGTCATAGGGGACAAGCACAGCCTGTCTTTTTATCAATGGAAAATACATGAAAAACAACATGTCTGACATATTTACAAGGGTGGACTCTATGCACGACTCACACCTGTATTATCTGACAAAAGCCAGAATTAAAAATAACTTTGATCCTGGATTATGGGGTGGTAATTCAGCTGTCAGCCAGTGTAGATGATGCATGCAAGGCACCTCAGTCAACCTCAAGTCATACATTAATCGTATTTATTGTGCCGTATGAAAGGGTGTTAAAACATTCTTTACAGACCCTTTTATTTTGAAAACCAATGAGCTCCTATGTGTATTTGTGATATATTAGAAGATCATTTTGATAGGACTTTACTTTAACCCCTTAATGTTCCATGAACGATGTAAACATTATGGAGACATAAAGGAAGTATGGAGCTGCTGCTAGGTGCTGGGATGTGATCCCAGCCATTTAACCATTAAGACGTTGTATCACTGCTTCCATGAAAGTATGCTCTAATATAATTTTTTGCTATTTATCCCACACTGTTAATGCCATGAAAAAAAATATCCAACACGAGAATTTTTTTGTTTATCCAGGCTCCCAGAAAAAGTGGAATACAAAAGTTTGCAAAAAGTCCCAATCGGTAACAATAAAAACTAGTCCTTGCTGGTCTAGGAAAATAGTGATACATAGCAATTTTTTATATAGCTTCTTATTTTTTAAAAAGGAGCAAAACAGAATAAAACTATATAAATTTGGTTTCATCAGAATGGCACCGACACACAGAATGTTATTTATATGAAACAGTGAACTCCATAAAAACTAAACTCCCGTAAAAGTGGCACAGTTGCTTTTTTTCACATTCCACTGCTCAAAGAGATTTTTTTTACCAGTACATTATATATTATATAGTACAATCAATGATACCTTTTAAAAACAGTACAACTTGTTCCACAAAAAGAAAAAAAAAACACGTATATTTCTATGTAAACAGGAAATTAAAACTTGGCTCTGGAAAAGTGATGAGGAAAAAAAAATAGGAAAATAACCGGATCATTAAGGGGTTAAGGAGAGAACATAAGGAGAGACCATGAGAGTAGTTTGTGTTTAAACATTGTTGACCAATGATAACATTGGGTTGTTTGTAGTTATGACAACAAATAACATAAACCGTAAAGGTCAGGCCAGCAATGGAGCTGGCTGATGTGTCCTTCACTGCCCAATGCCAAAATTGGCTGCTTCTGGGTACTAATGTTTATATAGGATGGAAAACATTTGGATTATTCTAATAATTCACTCAATAAATTGTCTAAAAGAAATGTATGTTTACCTGAAATATCCAGGAGGAGAGGAACTGATCAGAAAGTTCTTTTCAATATTCTGTAAAATATCATTTAACATTCTTACTCTGATAGGATCTCTTTCTTGGGGGTCATTTGCGGGTCTCATTTCATTAGACTGGAACAATTGTGCAGTTTCTCTTAAATGCTGTGCTATTTCTTTTAAATCAGTAGGAGCATCATGACCTAAAATCAAATGGCACGATGTGAACAATAACACATTTCTTTTTTTTTATGTTACCTGATTATTAACAACATTTTGATACAAGTTTTGCTTTATCAGAATTGTCAGATTTACAAATAATATTCTTGTTTCCAGTGAAAATAAATTGATTTATGGAGATTTTGTAACAGGAATGTATAGTTGCTGTTGAAGAAATATGAGAATGGAAAATTTTTATGAGTTTTGAATTACATGAAGAAGCACATCCTGTGATAAAATTGTTGAATTTACACCGATAACAAAATGGAAACATTGTAAAAGGATAACACCTATGAATTATGTTAACATGCTGTTTCATATTAAACAACTTTATTTATGGGTTAAAATGCCTTCACTTTTAATAAGTCAGGAAATAGTATCTGCATAAAGGTAATAAATATATTGTATCCTGAAACAATGAAGTCAATTTTTTTCTAAATAAATAAAAGCAGAGTTAATAGCTGGTTTGACACCATACTAAATTTGTCCCAAAGAATGCCCAGACTAATATAGTATTTAATGGCAGAGTCCTTGGGGCTCCTAAGATGGAATCTGCACATTTAAAATTTTTATAAGAAACTTAAATCAGAGTAAAAGGAAAAAAAGAACATGTATATTTTAAACTGAGAAGGCTATAGTCATGGATTACTGGTCTGAACTAAAGTATAATTGCTGTTTTACCTATTTTTTTGCATATCCCAAGACATACATTTTTTTTAGATAATTAGTGGTTAATATTCCCTTATCATCCAGTGAGTTTTTAGGGCATAGTCATTAATGACAGACTGGTGGTAATTATTTCTGCAACAAAAATTGGTTCCTTGCACATAAATGGTGCTGTACTGATGGAAAGCAGCTGGATTTCTGTGCGCTACATTCAAGTGAATGGGACAGTCAGAGATATTTTATCAACATATCTGCCTTAATCACCCCTAAACAACATAACTAAAGGCTTCTAATTTCTTGAGCACAATACGATCTTGCAATAGCTTAGAGGGCTAGTGATCCATCTACTTGAATGGCAGCGTGCTAGAAGAGCTGTAGTCAGGACAGTTTCTAGGCTAAATTATTCTCAGGACGGGGAGAAAAAAAATTCTCTCCCTCATTGGCAGTTAAGACAGTGGACATGTAGAGTGTGGAAAACTCACTCTTAATGAAGACCTTCAGTAGGAAGGTCTTGGGTTATGCCCTGTTCTCGACCCGGAAAGCTTTAACTCTTTAGTTTCTCAGTACAAAAGTTTCATGATTGGTTAACCCCTCACCCACGACATTTTTTTAGACACATTAATGGGAAAATGTTAACTCACAGGTGACATCTTCTCTAACTTGAGACATTTGCCTTCTCTTTTTTTCCATTTTGTCCAGACCACCACAATGACTTATTTTCTGTCTTCCTTCCTATCTTTTCTTCATCTCCATAAAAACTCTCTATATCACTGCTACCCACAGTGCTGTCCCTGATTGGACTCACTGTACTTCTGATTCAACTAAGTGCTCACAAAATAATAGTGCTTGTGTCATGATCATGATCTCAGCTTTGGGCTCTGGTCGCCGGCTGCGGCCGTTGCAACGGAAACCCTGGTTTCTTACATAATGCTTGGAATTGTATTCACTAGTGTGAACTGTGTTCTCCTCACTGTTTGCTTGATTGATTTCTGGCCAACGCCCTGTCCAGGAATCCTCCAGCACTCTTTGAGTTAATGGTTTTCTCCTTTTGATGGTCAACCTTCTGTTCCTATCCGGTCTTGTGTTTCTTTCCACCTATGGCCTCAATTCTGCCTTCTTTGGTTCCCTATTTAAAGGATCATTTCTCTTCCATCTTTGCCTGCTATAGAGGTCATTTTGTATTACTTCTGTTTCCTTCTGTATTACTTTCTGGTATCTGACCCTGCTGTTCTACTGACTTCCCTCTCTCTCAGTGATTTTGTACAGATGCGCCCGACCGGTATTCTGACCCTGCTGTGCTACTGACTTCTCTCTCTCTCAGTGATTTTGTACTGCTGCGCCCGACCGGTATTGACCTGGCTAGTCTGACCCCTCTTTATTGTGTTCTTTCTTTGTTTGTCTGTGTCTTGTGTCTGCACTTAATTAGTGTAGCTCCTAGTCTTCTGGTTGGGCCGACCTATTAAGGAGTCGGGCACCCCAAAAGGCAGGGACAGTGGTTGGGACCAGTATCAGGGCCTCACTCTGTTTGTGTCTGTTCGTGTGCCCCTGACTGGTCCCTGACATTATAGCAGGCCCATATCCCAGTCAACCCTCCCGGCGGTTGAACATGAGTACCGACTTGTCGGTCACTGACCGCCTAGAGGAGTTGACAACCCAATTCCAGGGCATGGCAGGACTTATAAATCAAATCTTGCAGCGTTTGGACGCCATAACAACCCCAGTACCTGGACTTGCCGCTCCGTTTGTGTCCGTATCTGCCCCTTCGTTTGTGAATCCCAGCGTCCATTACAGTCTAAGATGCTTCTACCGGATCGCTTTGATGGAAACCCAGACAGGTTCCGAACTTTCAGGAAATCTTGTCACCTGTTTTTTCGCTTTAACTACTTTCCCTCTGAGGCAGAAAAAGTAGCGGTTGTGGTGTCTCTCCTCCAGGGCCCACCTCAGGATTGGGCACTAGGTATGCCCCCTGAAGCCCAGGTGTGGAGTTCAATTGACAGATTTTTTCAGGCTTTAGGTCATGTCTACGATAATCCTAACCGTGTGGCACGGGCAGAAACTCACCTGCTATCTATTCAGCAGGGCCGCCGCTCGGCCGAAGAATATTGTTCTGAGTTCCGCCAATGGTGTACCGTGACCGGGTGGTCTGATCAACCCCTTAAAACCCTCTTCAGACAAGGGTTGTCTGATGCGCTAAAGGATGCCATGGTCAGCCATCCAACCCCTGAGACTCTAAATTACTTTATGACTCTAGCTATGACCATTGACAGAAGACTGAGGGAGAGACGCAGGGAAAAACAAGGGGGGTCGACTTTTCAATTCAAGTCAAATTTTTCTGTAAAACCTCCTCCTACCTTCTCTGAAAATTCTCCTCTTCTATCCTCATCACCATGTCCTGAAGAAGAATCCATGGTGTTAGGTTTTACATCTGCTGCCACCAGGAAGAGACAACGGCTGGAGAATGCCTTGTGCTTTTATTGCGGAAAACCTGACCATTTCCTGAGAGACTGTCCGACTAGGCCCAAGTCACCTCAAGGAAACGCCGAACGCCCGAGTAATTTCCAGGAAGGTAACTCGGGTATACAGGTACCTCCTAACTCTGGTAATAAGTTTTTTTTGCCTGTATACTTGGTCTCTAATTCTAATAATTTTGCTTGTCAAGCCATGATTGACTCAGGCGCTGCTGCTAGCTTTATTAGTATGTCTGTTGTCCAGGCCTTGGGTTTGGAACTACTTCCATTGAGTTCTCCCTTTTTTGTGTCAGGAGTAGATTCTACCTCCCTAATCGGGGGAAGAATCAAATTTCGTACTGCAGAGATCACTTTGAATATTGGGAGTTTGCATACGGAAAAACTTTCGTTTTTTGTCATGGAGAAACTTGCTGCGGATATTATTCTTGGCTTGCCTTGGCTCCACCTCCATAATCCTGTGATTGACTGGAGAACCACTGAGCTGATCAAATGGGGTGACTCATGTGGTTCTCATTTGAAGACTGTTGATCCCCTGCTGTGTGCGGTAATTAATACTCACGATATTTCTGAATGTAAATCTGACGTCTTAGATAGAGATGTTGCCAATAATTAGAGATGGGCGAATTTCTCGAAATTCGGTTCGCTCACTTAGCCGAATTTCCCGACAAAAAATAACTTCGTTCCGAATTACTTCAGGACGAATCACGTTAAAAAACAGCTATTTCCAGGCTGCCCCAGGCCTGCAGGGGTGGTAAACGTTGTGCCATGCATCAATATGCAGAGGGAGCTTGGTTTGGTCTTCATACAATGTTTTGTTTTAGTATGAAAACGCACATGACTGCCGCCGCTCTTAGAATCGCTTCACTATAAAATTCCCTGGGCACTTAAGAGGGCAAAACTGACCAAAAAACTGAAAGGGGAATGTAGCCTGATAAAGTCATGGCAGCGCCATCTGGAAAAAAAACAAGCTGAGGGCTCAGGTGGCAACATCAGTGACAGAGTGTGGAGGTGACGGCAGCAGCCACAGCAGCATGAGGTCAGAGAGAGGCACAATGACACAGTGTGGAGGTGGCAAAAACAGGAGTAGGCCACAGAGTGGCACAATGACACAGTGTGTAGGTCACGACAGCAGCCCACCCCCCCGCTGCAGGTCAGACAGTGGCACAATGACATTCTGGAGGAGCAAAAACTGGAGTAGGCCACAGAGTGGCACAATGACAGAGAGTGGAAAGGGCACGGCAGCAGCGCATGAGGTCAGACAGGGGGCACAACACATTTTTGGAGGGGGCAAAAAACAGGGAGTAGGCCACAGAGTGGCACAATGACAGAAGTGGAGGTGAAGGTGGCAGCAGCATGAGGTCAGACAGAGGCACAATCACATTCAGGAGGTGGAAAAACAGTAGTAGGACACAGAGTGGCACAATAACAGAGTGGAGGTGACGGTGGCAGCAGCATGAGGTCAGACAGTGGCACAATCACATTCTGGAGGAGGCAAAAACAGAGTAGGCCACAGAGTGGCACAATGCAGAGAGTGGAGGTGACGCGCCAGCAGCATGAGGTCAGGGCAGTTGGGACAAATTGGGCATTCTGGAGGGGGAAAAAAAAAAGGGAAAAGGCCCCAGGGGTGGCACAATGGGCACAGGTCTAGGGGCACGGCAGCAGCCCCAGGGGCAGCAAGAGGTCAGACAGCGGGACAATCACTTCTGGATGTCGCAAAAAAAGGAGTAGGGAAAAGAAATGGCCAATGACAGAAGGGGGGAGGTGAAAGGGAGCTCAGCTTTAGGTCAGACAGGGGCAAAAAATCACATTCTGGAGGTTTGGCCAAAAAAAGGATAGGCCCAGAGTGGGACAATGACAGAGATGGGAGGTGCGGGGCCCAGCATGAAAGGGCAGACAGGGCACAAAACACAATTTTTGGAGGTGGGAAAAACAGGGGTAGGGGCCCCAGAGTGGGAAAATGAAAAGAGAGTGGAGTGACGGCGGGAGCAGCATGAGGTCAGGGCAGTGGGATAATGAAAATTTTTGGAGGTGGCAAAAAAAAGGGAAAAGGGCCCCAAAAGTGGGTCAAGACCGTGTCCCAGGTCCCGGGGAGGGACCACAGCAGAGCATTTAGGGCAAACAGGGGGCACAATCACATTTGGATGTTTGCAAAAAAAAAAAGGGGTAGACCACAGAGTGGCACAATGACAGAGAGGGGGTGAAAGGCAGCAGCAGCCCTGAGGGCAGGGCAGTGGCACAATCACATTCTGGGGGGCAAAAAAAAGGGAAAAAGGCTACAAGTGCATAATGGGGCAGAGAGTGGGGGTTTACGGGGGGGGGCAGCAAACAAAAGGTCGAAGTGGGAAAAATCCCCATTCTGGGGGTGGCAAAAACAGGGGTAGGCCACGAGTTTTCCAATGAAAAAGACTGGGGGGTCACGGGCCCGCAGCAGCATGAGGTCAGACAGTGGCAAAAATCACATTCTGGAGGTGGCAAAAACTGGAGTAGGCCACAGATTGGCACAATGACAGAGAGTGGAAGGTGACGGCGCAGCAGCAAGAGGGTCAGAGAGTGCTCAAAGACATAGTGTGGAGGTACGGCACAGCCACAGCAGCAGCATGAGGTCAGATCAGGTGTCACAGATGACAGAGTGTGGAGGTGGATGGCAATACCATGTCCCTGTAAAGATGGTTTGGTGGCAGATGGAGAAACTGTCAGCAATTGTGTGGCATCAGGCGGTTGGCGGCATCAGAATAGTGGCTGAGGCAGGAAGTTAGAACCCGGACTCATTTCTCACAGTTTTGGGAGTGCGTGGGGGGACGTCATGGCTTGATGTTAGTCTGACGCCTAAGGCAATGGTGGTGTGGAATTCCGGCCGATGCCACGCCTGATACATCTTGACAAAGGTCAGTCGTTTCCACATTTCCCGTGTACAAGCGGGTTTCTCTTTGGGTAACGATGCCCCCCCCCGCACCGAACACCCCCTCTTATGCAACCCTACTGGCCGCGCCGGACAGCTTCTCCACTGCAAACTCGGCAAGTTTTGCGGCCACACATCCCAGTTTGGCAGCCCAGAAGTCCCAGCGGACTTTCTATCTTGGGGTTGGCAGAGTGGCTGTCCAAGTAGGTCCAACCACCTGATTGGTTACGTCTGCTCCAGGTCCTGCTGCTGCTGCTGCTGAGCTAGGAGACTTGCCCTCCCACTAGGCAGGTGAAAGGAAGCTGCATCAGTGACTCCAGACTTAGGTGCCTGCTGATGGAGCTGGAACTGCTCCGACCCCCCCCACTTTCCCACAGCAGCCGCAGCAGTAGTACGTGAGAGCTATAAGAACCCACCGTTCAGCGTGTCCAGAGGAGGGACGATGCCGCCATAGGCCAGAGGCAACTGACACGGAGGATTTTTCCCAAAAAGTATTAGAGTTTGTCCACCCTCTCAATAGCTGGGAAAAAGGCTCCCATATGGACGCGGACGGCGAGGATGCCGCCCAATAGGTTTAGGAATCCAAATTCATCCCGCTTCCGGATGCAGACCATATTCGGAGGAGCTGTCACTAGCCAGGCAAATCAGCATGCTGTGGGGCCAACTGCACAAGTGGACGTCCGAGGGGCTTCCCTGCCTCCATCTCCACTGTATACAGCCACGTTGCTTCTGCGGGTCATCTGCCTCGTCTTCCCCTCATCTCCATCTACCTCCTCCAGCTTGCTCCTGCTCCTCCTCTCTTTTCACCTGGGTAGAAAAATACACTCATTTCACCAGAACAACAATGCTTTGCTTCCAATGTCCTCCTTCCTCCCCTCCCCCTCCTCCATTTCAGTCCCCACCGGACACATGTGCCGCGAGATGTAGTAAGCCACTTTCCTCCAGTCCCCTGCCCAGACAGATTTTTCATCAGCTGTTCCAGGACATGAAGCAGGGGAAAGACGTTATTCATCCCGTAGTTCCTGGCAACTGACAAATAACGTGGCCTCCTCGAAGGGCCCTTTAACAAAGGGCGGGTGTCACGCATGAGCTGCCACGGGCTGACATCAAAGTTACACAGGGATACTCCTGTCCGCCTGATTAATCAAAAAATCATTAATGGCCCTTTCTCTGTTCTAAAGTCGGGCCCAACATGTGGGAGGCGGGAAATTTCCCAAAGGGTGGAAACATCGCATATCAGAGTGTGTTGGGGGGCGTTTCTGCCCGCTGCAACTCGAGGAGGGTGTTCCTGGCTTTGTAGGGAAAGGATGAAGTGCATGCACAGTTTCCTGGCCATTTACAAATCTTCTGAAATCGGTGGAAGACTTTAGGAACCTTTTCACAACCAGATTGAACACATGCGCCATGCAGGGCCCCATGGGCCATCCCTCCTCGGTGCAGCGCGACACCATGTTACTCCCCTTGTCCGTCACCATGGTTCCGATTTGCAGTTGGCGGAGAAAGCCACACATCGATTTCTTGCTGCATGACGCGGAGCAGTTCCTCCCCTGTGTGACTTCGTTCGCCGAGGCAAGCCAGGTATAGAACTGCGTGACACGGCTGTGCCCTACAATGTGGGATGATGGAGCAGTACTTGTGGAGGCTGAGATGGTGGTGGTGGAGGAGGAGGGCGGACATTGGGCAGGAGCCCGCAGTTTGACAACGTGGAAAGGGGAAAGCGCCGTCTCCTGTCCAAGTTGTTGGTGTGCCTGGGCAGGAAGCACATTCACCCAGTGGGACGTAAAGGACATGTACTGCCCTGACCGTAGTTTACAGCTCCAACGTCCGCGCTGCCGTGCACCTAGGAACAAACAGATAAGATCAAGGACTGGCCCACCTTCTGTTCTACATATTATGAAGTGCTGGTACTGCCTTTTTGGAAAATAAATTACGGCTTGAACTCTCCATCTCGGCTCGGCACAAGCCATTAGTTCTCTGAACGGTGCAGAGTCCACCATTTGGAAAGGGAGGGACTGCAGTACCAACAACTTAGGATGGTTGGACGCATACTGTTGTCTCTTTGCAATCGCCTCACTGAACGACTGCTGGCGCCATGAGTAGCGAGGAGCAGGAGCATCTGGACAGGGAGATGATGTCAAAGAGACACAGCTCCCTTCTGCAGAGGTGGTGGAGCCTTGACTGGCTGCAATGGCATGCGTGCCACTGGGCGCTGCTGCTGCTGTTGCTGCGGCGGCGGCAGGATGGACCACCACATCTGAGCCACGTTTCTCCCAGGCCACCGGATGGTGACCCTGTATGTGTTGACGCAGGGCCGTGGTGCCAACGTTAGCTCCCTGGCCACGCTTCACTTTCTGCCCACAGATTCTACATATACCCATATTCGGCTCCTCCAGTGTCTTAGCAAAGAACTGCCACACCGCCGAGTATCTGATTTTACCCCAACACTCCGCACTGAGTGACTACTACCTGCCGCTGCCTTGCGAGCCCCTGTGCCGCTACTTTCTTGGACCTGCGAAGCGGGTTTTTTTACCCCCCTGGCCGCTTGGCTCCCGACCTCACACTGCTGCTACCCTGCTGACTCACGCCACAAAACCCACTTGCTGCTGCGCCGCTGCCTTGACGCGCAAGCTGACGCCCTCTTCTCCTGACGATGTTGAAGCTCTTGCTCACCCGGCTCCAAAGTGCGGTCGGCTACATCATCATCTATTTGTGTTTCATCGTCACTGCTGTCCTCATCACCGGTCTTGGTATGCAGAGGCTGACCCCTCACAACATGACCTCCCATGCCACTCTCCACATCTATACTTTGCCGCCTACTGCAAGAAGCATGGGATATTGGCCCCATTTCTTCGCTGCCAAGTAGCTGCTGACTGCCCTCCTCAAATTGTTCATCCTCGCTATATAGTGGCGCTGAGCCCAGACCACATAGTAGATCTCTGGGTGTGGGAACGGGAATTTGGGGCAGAGGCGGGTTTTAAGGGCGGGTGAGGGCCGCTGCCCGCTCCCGGGCCCCCTGCCCAAAATAAGGGTTTTTTTGAAAGTTCCCCCCCGACTCTTGGCCTTTGGGTTTTCAATTTTCATCTGGGAGGAAATGGGTGACCTAGGGCCCAAACCCAAACAAGAACCCCCTTGGGTTTTCTAGTTTTACAAAACGGGCCCCTAAATGACAGCGGCGTTGTGGCCTCCCCCAGTGACCCCTGCTGCGACGTTTCCCTTTCCCGTGCTGCATCTGGGGCCTTTGGGAATTTGTGCCCTGCCCCCGCCCGGTGAAAGCCTGCCCCCTCTCTGTCTGACCCAAAATGTTTTTTTCTAAAAAAGTACAGACACTGTTTGATGAAGATATCTGTTAAAATGATAAATACCGTAAATACTCGAGTATAAGCCGACCCAGTATAAGCCGAGGCACCTACTGTTCCCCCAAAAAACGGGAAAACTTATTGACTCGAGTTATAAGCCTAGGTAGAAAATCAGCGGCTACTGAAAATTTTAAAAAATAAAAATGGATACCAATAAAATTACATAGGCAGTTTAATGTCCCCCATAGGCAATTATGGCGGATATATGGCCCTATATGCAGGTATAGGCAGGTATTGGCCCCATAGCATGTAATGGGAAGTTTATGTCCCCCATAAGCAGATTAAAAGGCAGGTATTTTGGCCCCATATGCAGGTAAAGAGCAGGTATAGGGCCCCATAGACAGGAAATAGGCTGATATGGCCCCATGGGCAGGTATAGGGCAGGCTGTAGGCAGGTATAGGGCCACTGTAGGCAGGTATAGGGCAGGAAATAGGGCCGGGCGAAGGCAGTATAGGGCAGGGCTGTAGGCAGGTATAGGGCCAGCTGTAGGCAGGTATAGGGCAGGTATAGGGCCGGCTGTGGGCAGGTATAGGGCAGGCTGTAGGCGGGTATAGGGCCAGCTGTAGGCGGGGATAGGGCTGGCTTAGGGCAGGAAAGGGGCCCAGCTGTAGCAGGTGAAGGGCTGGCTGTGGGGCCCAGGTATAGGGCCAGCTGTAGGCAGGTGTAGGGCGGCTGTAGGCAGGTATAGGGGCAGGTATAGGGCCAGCTGTAGGCAGGTATAAGGGCCAGCTGTGGGCAGGATAGCAGCTGTAGGGAACGGAGCAGATATAGGGCAGGTATAGGGCCAGCTGTAGGCAGGTATGGGCAGCTGTAGGCAGGCATAGGCAGTTTAAAAAAAATCAAAAACAATCACTTACCTGGGCTGCATCGTCTCCCTCGCCGCTCCGCCTCCTCGCTGTCCGGCCTCCCGCGCGCTGTTCTCGGTCTTCTGGGAAACAGGGGGGTGACGTCACGGGCCCGCACACAGCGTGAAAAACACACCTGCCTGTGCCGGAAACTGCGGGCGGCCGCAGACGCCCGGAGTCCACTGCGGAGCACAGAGCGCTCACTCTGTGCCCCCAAAGTGGTATCCCTTCACCTGTATGCGCTCCGGAGGAGTCGCATGTAGGTGAAGGGATCGCGGACAGTGCCCGGCCAGCGCAGCACCCGGACACTGTGCGCTCACCGGCCTTCAATTAAATGCGCTCCCCGAGGGGCCGCTATAACTGAAGCGTCCCTGTCGGCGCCCTGGCCATCGCAGCGCCCGGGGCGACGGCAGTGACTCGAGTATAAGCCGAGGTAGAGTTTTTCAGCTCATTTGTTGGGCTGAAAAACTCGGCTTAAAGTCGAGTATATACGGTACACACCCTGTATTTCACTCCAAATTAACCCACTAAGAAGCTTGGGTAACCCTTGTATATAAATTGCGCTCCACAAATGGGCAGAAAAAATTTACTTGTATGTGCCGTTTAAAAACTCTGTGTATTTTACTGAATATAAAAGCACAAAAAGGCTTAATTAACTTCGGATATGAATTATGCTACACAATTTCTTCTGTGGCGGTGAAAAACAAAGTTTTCTTTTACTGAATACAACTGCAGAAAAACACTTAATTAACCCCTGGATGTAAATGGCAAAAGAATTGAGCAAACCCAAAAAATACGAGCTTTGTAGCGTGTTACAATGGCGTGTTTTCTACGCTACACAAAGAGAAAAATTGTAATTAACATTCGCTTGTGAATTAGTCTACAGGAAAAATGTTTTTTTTTGGCGGTGAAAGAAAGGTTTAAATTTTTGTCACCACAGCAGAAAAACCAAAACTTAATTAACCCTGGATGTAAATTGCCCAAAAAATTGAGCAACCACAAACTACAGCTTTGTAGCGTGTTACAATGGCGTGCTTTTCTACGCTACACAACAAGAGAAAAAAAATTTTATTAACCTTCGCTTGTGAATTATGGGTACGGAAAAATGATTTTTTGGCGTGAAAGATGGTTTTTATTTAGTCACCACCAACAGAAAAACCAATTTCTTAATTAACCCTGGATGTAAATTGCCAAAAGAAAATTTAACCACAAACTACTACTTTGTACGTGTTTTAAAAGGGGGTTTTTCTACGCTACACAACAAGAGAAAAAAATTTCAATTAACCTTTGTTTTGAATTATGTACAGGAAAATTGTAATTTTTTTGGGAGTGAAAAAGCGGGTTTTTTTGTCACCACAGCAGAAAAATAACGCTTAAATTTAACCCCTGGAAAATTGCGCAAAATATTGAGCAGTCACAAAACGGCTTTGTAGCGTGTTACAATGGCGTGTTTTCTACGCTAAACAACAAAAAAAAAATTTTAAATTTAACTATGTTGACGATTACGTTGGCTATCGACAGGGGCGATAGTCGATAGTCCCCAACCATCATAAGGTTTGTCGATAGTCCGATCGTCTAGGGGGAAGAGCAACAACACCTTCATTTTACACCCAAACGGGGCTGGAGAGGCTGGAATTAAACAGCCACAACATCAAATGGATACCACTACATTTAGACAACACTTGGCTTAAAAGCACAGAAAAAAAGTCACACACCATCACTATCCCTGTCTTGTACCACAGCAGCCCCTTTAAAACCCTGCATCCCCACAAATTAAAAAAGTGCAGAAGCAGAAATTATTTAAACCCACATTTTATTAAAAGGACATTAATATCCCTGCCCGGAAACGCAGCATGACCCAAAAAACCTGCAGACCCCACAAATTAAAAAGTCCCGGGGAAAAAGTAGTTTTTTGAACCACCATTTTAGTTGAACGGACATTGACAAACCCGTCCTGGCCCCGAGCAGACCCTTAAACCTGTCGACCCACAGAAAAAAAAGTCCGAAAAAGGAGTTTTTAAACCCACCATTTTAGTTGATCGGACTTTGGTATCCCTGTCCGGAAAAGCAGTATGACCATTAAACCTTTGACCCCCAGTTAAAAACCCCCGGAAAAAAAGGAGTCTTTCAACCACCTTTTTAGTTAATTTGGACTTTGGACTATACCTGTCCTGTGCCCAGCAGCCCCGGGCCGGAGTTACAGTGGGTGCGGTAGAGTCCGGGCGGCTCCGTCATCTTTTAAACACGCAGGTTAAAATCCCCCCTGATGACGCAGCAACAAAACTGTCGTGTGAAGCAGGTGGGGAAAGCGGAAGTGGAAACTCCCCCCTTCCTCAGTACCAGAAAGCCCCTGGGTGTGTTTCCCCACCGTATAGTTCCCCAATTGGTTTCACTTGGAAATACGGTGGTTAAGCCGTTACACCCGGGGGCCCTTTTTTTTTTCGGCATTCTTTTCTTTTTTACTAAAACATGCTGGAGGAAAAAGGTCTCTGTACTTTTTTCCCTTGTCAGTGCCCCATACCCTGTCCTCTGAAAACCTACTCTGGTCAATTTTTCCTGACCTCCCTTGACAATTCAGGGGAAATTTTTTTTACCATATTTTTACATGCAAGTTTTTTTAGGTTTTAAATTCTAAAAAACACTTTTTTAAAATAGGAGGGAATCCCACCATGTCTTTTTTTTCCTTTTTTTAATTTAAATATTAAGGGGGTTGTCCAATACGGGATTGATAGCTATGTTAAAGATTTTGCAAAAAAAAGTCATTTGCAATAGTTCCATTAAGAGTGCCTACCTTTTTCCCTGTTTCGACAGCACCATCCCCCTTGAGCCACTCTTGAAATGTGAAGAACAAATGTCTTTTAAAAAACTTTTTTTTAAAAATAGGACCTTTTGTATAGATGCATGTCACAGCAAAAACCCCCCCAAAAAATTCAAAACATGACCCATGAGCCACTTGTGAAAAAAAATGTTTATTAAAAAACAACATTTTTTAGAAAGGACCGTGTATATTCTGCATTTCAAAGCACATGCCCAAAAAATTAAAAAAAGACTTCTCACCACGTTAAAAATTTGAGGGAGAAATGCCATTAGAAGCCACATTTCGTTCCAAAGGCCCATTTTTTTGTGACTCACAGCAACTGACCCCCAAAAATTATAAATATGCTTCTCCCCTTTTTTAAAAATTGTGAGGAAAAAAAAAAAATTGAAAAATGGAAAAATTTAAAAAAAAAAAAAGTGAGGGGGGGTAAAGGGAAAAAATGTTTTGTTTTAAAACCCTTGGGTGTCTTTTCAGTCTCCTTTACAAAAAAACCAAAAAAATAACTTTTGGGGAACTAGAAAAAAAAATTGCGTAAGAAATGATTTTTTTAAAAAAAATTTTTTAAAGAGGACCTTTTCCCCTTTTTTGGAGAGGAAGGGAAAGTAGACCACAACTAATGGGTGCCTGGGAAATTGGGGGCCACAACATCATCAAGATCCTCCCTTTTCCCTTTGTGAAATCAAAATCCAACACTGGGGAAAAAACCGGATGCGTTTGTCTGTAATGACTCCTCGGTTGTGCTAAAGGGTCCGCTCAGATATGACGCTGGCTGCTCGGCGGGAAAAACACCTCATGGGGGGCGGCCACCGGGGCCATTCGTAATTTTGGATCCCCCAGAAGTCTATTGGGTCCGGAACACATACAAAAAATCGGTTTGAGACCAATATCGTCACCAGTTTTAAGGGTTCTGGATGTTGTTTTTGCCCTGCATTGCAAGGGTTTTGGGAGGTGTAAATAAAATTGCCAAAAGTCACCCATTGGCTTCTCCCCACCTTCCGCTGCTGCGCTGCCGCTACGGCTTTTGGGCACTCTACTGCTTCACGTCGCGGCGTTGTTGCACCCGTAAAATTTGAAAAAGTAAAGCAACCAACAGATGTCTCCGTTGTTTAATCACAAGGTCTCCATTTCCTGCATTTTACTCCTTTTTTGGGGTGGGGGGAAGGAAAGGTGAGTTTTGTTTTGTACCCCGGGGTCCAGGAGGGGGCCACCCCGTAACTGTTGTTCATTTTTTGGCCTTAATGCGAGATCATTTGGGGGAAAAGGAGCATCCAAAGCCCCCCTCAGTGAGAGATGGGCCTTGATTTCCCAGCCTCTGGGGCGAGGGCACTAGCAAACTAACTTTCCTCATCTTCCTCCTCCGCCTCAAATTCGCGCCCAAACCCCTTTCCAAGGGAGGGGGGCGTCGGTAAAATTGGTGTTAGGAAAAACCTCCTCCCCCTCCCCTGCCCCGGCACAGCTTAAACGCCCGACTTTCCCGAATGAGCACCCTAGGCTGATGCGCCCCCTTGCACTAGCTCTGGACCCCCAACCACTGCCTAATGAAACCGAGAAATTTTGAAACTGTCGGGCCTTTTGGATTTGAAGAGAGAAAGGCTCCGATCTGTGCCGCTCCTCCTCCGTCGTGGGGGGACCTTTTTTTTCAGAGTTTTCCCAAAGATGGTTCCAGAACTAAGATCACCACAATGGTCATGCTGAAAGGGCATTGTCCGACTGACCCCTTTTGGTGGCTTCTTTAAAATGGCAAAATGTTTTCGACTCTTTCACCCGCCTCCCATCTCGGGGGCTCACACCCCCGAGGTCCCACCGCTGCTTGAGGCCATGTGTCCCTTTGTAATGCGTAATACATTGCGCTGCTGCCACAAACGCTGGAGCAGTGGAGGGTGGGAAATTTCCCGCGTGTTTCCACGCAACAATGAGACGGTTGACGGGAGGGCCAGCGACGCTGCAAACGCACCAGGCGGGACGAAACAGGGTGCGAACGGCAGAAGTGGAACTCAAACCCCCGAGCCTTCTTTAGCAGGGATTCAGACCCGGGTACTCTTTAGAAATTTCTGGGCACCAGGTTCAACATGTGCCCGGCAAGGGAGTGCTCCGCCTACCGAACTTAAGGGCGGCCAGCAAAATTTTGCCCATTATCGCATACCACCCTTTCCTGGACAAGGTCTTGTCACCCATTTAGCGCTCGGGTTTGTTGCGGAAGCCCCCACAGCTCCCGACCCGTGTGGGGACGGGCTTCAAGAAAGATTAAATTTTAAAACGGGTTGGTTTCTCTGGGGACTGATGCCACCAGAAGACCTTGGGGGAAAAGCCCTGCACCCCCCTGCGGTTTTGAAAAGCGTGCGCCCCAGCCAGAAGCCCCCCGTCACCCCCAGGAATATATATATGTGCCACGATATTTTTAATTTGGGGCATAATACCACAACCATGCCAGTGGCACCTGTGTTCCTTGTGTTTTTCAGAAAAGATTTTTTTTGTGCAAACCAACTTGTATTTTGGATATATTCTTTTTAAATTTTCATAGGGAGGATTGGAAGCCTCAAAATTTTTTTTTTTGCACTCCGCCCCCTCCACAGGGTTTCTAGTCAGTGCAGTATCTTAAAAGCGGTGCCTTTTTTCTCTCTGGATTATGGGGGTCAGGCCCAAATGAGAAGTCTGAATTGGACTCAAAAGAGGGTAATAATAGAGTAGGACCCCCCTGCATTGAGTCCCCGTTGAAAATTGGGGGTGGGTTAAACAGTTTTTTTCAAAAAAGTGAACAAAAAACCTCAAATTTCTTTCAAGTATTGTAATAGCAAAATGCTTTTTTAGAGGTTTCCTTCTTGTTTGATGTCTTTTGCTGATGGGGTGCCCAATTGGGTTTTTGGGGTTTTATAACCCAACCATCCAGTGCGCACCTTGTTTTACATTGTGTTTTCAGAAATGTTTTTTTTTATTTTGGGAGAAACCATACTTCATTTTTGGGATATATTGCTTTTTTTATATAGGGGGGAGTGGATGCCCCCATTTGTTTTTTTTTTTTACTCCGCCCCCTCCACAGGGTTTCTAGACGTGCAATATGTTTTAAAGCTGGTTCCTTTTTTCTCCCCTGGTTTTTGGGGGCTGAGGGCCCAAATGAGAGCTGAATGGACTCAAAAGAGGTAATAATAGATAGGACCACCGCATTGAGGGCCCGTTAAAGTCGGGGGTGGCTTAAAAAAATTTTTTATCAAAACATGTGAACTAAGAACCTCAATTTTTTTTCATGTATTTTAGCCCTCCTCGGTCACATATAGACCTCTGATGTAGCCGCCATCAAGACTGGTGCTGTAGCTCTCCTTACTGAACTTCTGTCTTCTTCTCCTCTGTGGTCAGGTATAGGACCTGTAGTGACAACCCAACGACATGTTTAAGCCCTCTTAAATAAAACTGTCGTGTAAGGGTAGGTTCACACAGCCAGCAAGTATAGATTTTAGATGTGAATTTTTACTATGTGAGAATTCAGCTCTGAAGTTGCCTCAGGAATTGATAAATTAGTTTTTTTCAGTGCTGGAAATAAATCCACGCTGCAGAAAATCAGCGTTGTGTGCACTGCAACATTGATTTTCTATTAAAAATAATGTGGGGTGAATTGCTGTCAAATTAGGATGCTGATTCTGATGTGGATTCAGAGCTTAATCTGCGTCAGAATCAGCATTCAAATTAGCTGTGTGAACTGTTATTTATTGGGGTGAATGGGGCTAACCACTGCCCCCGGTGATCCTTCATTTTTGATGGTTCTGTGTCAAGCAAATAGAGCCTTGGCTGTAACATGAAGTGGAGGTTCATGAAGCTGGGAACATTTCACAACACAGTAAAGGGAAGTTCAAATACAAGATGGGTAGTACCAAATTAATCCATATAGCTCTGTAAAATGTAGGCTATTGTTTTTAATCGGGTCCACCAGTCCTATGCAAATAAAGATTGATTAGTATTTATCTCCAAAACGCAGTTTTTTTTTGCCTTTGGAGAAATCAACATATAATTCTATGATAAAAGTAATCTGTTATATGTGATTGTCATTTCTGTAGAATCTTAAACTAAAGCTGTACTAAATTGTATATATGTATGTTTTCAAAATGGTTACTGAAAAATATGCATTTGGCATTCTGCCCTTGTCCAAAATGTATTAGCTAATTGGTCAATTATGCTACAGGCAAGGCCTCATAGGCAGCCTGTTAACCTGCCAATCTATGCTGTCCTAAGGCTGCATTGAATCATGACCAGACACAGGCTGGCTGTGAGGCCCCGCCCTATGGAAGAGAGGGCCCAACCCCAAAACTAAAGTTTAAGAGAAGAAGCGAACTGGTCCCTTCCTTCCTCAAAGTTGAGCTTCACAGGTGGTCTGCTGGTCTGTCCTGCTGGAGACCCACCCTCTTCTGCCTAGCAGAACCAACTGAAAATGGCTACACTGAAGAAATAAAACATTGCAAGTATTCGATATGGGTAAATAAATACAAATATTGTAAAATGCAGTGGCTGTAAACCAATTCAGCATATGAAAAATAGTACCGTTATTATGTGGTAGCATTGTCCTACTTTTTTGAATAATCACTTTTACTCCAAAAAAGAACTTGGCTCAGCCTTCCTAAGAAACACTAAAAACATTAACTAATCTTTAAATGAAATGCTGGAGACACCAGCAAATTTTGTTGACCTAATTACCTGCAGCAAGATTACATAAGATTGTAAAATAGAAGAAACAAGTAATTAAAAGAGCCTGGCCCAAGCAAACT